>JAXGGA010003717.1:0-98103 GCA_038373865.1 Uloborus plumipes | reverse complement strand
AGATCGTCCAAAATGAAATTCAAACTGCTTCTATTTAGTTACTTCACTTCACACTCCAGGGTCCCCCGTACCTACCACAACTTGTGGTTTAACCGGGATAGGGCCCTGAAGAAGCGCTCTGTTCTTTTTGAACCAGACCAAGGGTTCGAGCATATCCATGGCCCAGCACCCCAGAGGTATCGTTTCACTTGGAGGACTTTGTGACCACGACCCTTATTTAACGTCGCCCAGCCACCATTAGTAACGACGGTGGATCTTTGATCGGCTGGGATCGAACCCGGGACCCTCCGGTTACGAGTCCGACGCCTTACCGATCGGGCTACCCCACAGTCTTCTATTTAGTTAGTGAAGGTCTCACCTCCAGGAGTTCATCTCCTATCCTGATGCGGCCGTCCTTGTAGGCCATTCCGTTGGGGTGCATGCCGCAGACGAAGACGCTCATCTTGGTGCGGTCCTTGTTCCCCGCCAGGCTCAGGCCCAGCTTGTTCGAACCCTTCACCATGTCGACCAGGATCAGCTCGCCTTTCATGTCACCATACTTCTTCTGGATTTTTTCTGCGGAGGAAAGGAGAGGTCCTTATATTGTAACGAGTCCGTTGCGCTTTCAAATTTTCTTAACCCTTTATGTTCCAACTTAATACAGAAATTAATTTATATATATATATATATATATATATATTTTAGTTGAAAATACACCAAACAACATACATGACGAGTAAAAAAAATTTGATAATCTATAGGGTCTAAGGTCCTCTACGCCTTAAGGCCCCCAAGAAAACTATTTCCGATCGCAGATACCATCTGTCGACATCTCAGCAAAGTAAAAGGAGTGGTACTTTTAAGCACCAGCATGATTCCAGTCATTTAGGATTCATAATACTAAATTAATGAAAGTGGTTCTTCTAAGTCCCGTAGGGGCATAAAGGGTCCAATGATGATTCCGATCTTAAAAGCACAATAAATTTATTTACAGCTTTGTACAACTATGTACAATAGAACAGGTAACAATTGCTAAACATCCAGCAAATTAAACAAGTATCGTTAATCACTGTACACTTAACAGTACACCGCGCATTAAAATCCAAATACGTGAAACTGCTCAAAATCCCAGAGCTAAAGCACATTCACAAAACGAACAACGAGCCTACCAGGGACGTCATTTCAAGTTTTTCTAGAGGGGGGCAAAGGGTAAAAACCCAGTACAATTTCACCAGAAAACAACAAAAACCACGCCCACTTATGTGTAAATACATTGATTTCTCAAAGTCAGGGGGGGGGCAAATGACCCCCCTGCCCGCCCTAAATGACGGGCCTGGAGTCTACTTAAGAACTGCAACCATGAAGTTCTGTTTATTCCCGCTGAAGGTAAATCTAATATTTTAGATAAGGGGCAGCATGCGATTCACAATGTCACGGGGGTCACCTTTTTTAGACGAAACTAGCGGTACCCGCACGGCTTTGCCCGTGGTATAAAAGTAAAAGGTCATTTGGTAATGAATTGATATCGGAGAAAGAATATTCAATTTTAGTTATAATTCAACTGTAGTTTTTTAAAAGTATGCTATAAAAATAAGCCAAAAGAGAACAAAGGAACAATTTTGTTTATTACAAAAACATGAAAAAGCAAACACCTTAAAAAATATGGTAGCATTTGAGTACTGTCATGCAATAATATGTTTCTCTAAGAAGGAAACATATTTAATCAGGTATTTATCATACGCAAATAATTTTTTCTACTCTCGAAAACAAAAATAGTTGCGTAGCAACGTGCCTTGGAAAATTTCAATTATTGAAGGTTCTTGGCGCTATTTAAAAAGTCGCCAATTTGGTAGCTAATTTGGGATACCTGGGGTAATTCTGAACCCCTATCCCTTCCATAAATAAAGAAACTTACGTAATCCCACTTTTGTGAAAGAGAAATTGTCGCCAAATGTTGAGGTATTCTCTATGAAGCTGATTACTTTTTTGGCAATCTGAAATCAATTTGAATATTATATTTGGCGCTAAATGTACATCATTCCGTAAGGCGTTAAAATAATTTCCAATATTGCGGTATATCACAGCAAATAGTATGGACATGAAAACGAACTATTGATTGGATGTTTGGCGAGAAAATATAGTAACATACTTTGATTGAAAACAGCAATAGATAAAGAACAAAATAGTGTTCGCCTGGAAAATAATGCATGACATCTAAGCCCCTACAAATCTAAAAGAGTTCCGAAAGATGAAACTGAATCTCATTTGTTTTCAAAAAAAGATTAAGGGGTTACAGTACCTTTCTAACAAATTTCTTTAATTTAAGTGAAAAAGTTAATTCTTTGAAATATTTGTTTCTGCACTTGTTTAAAAATTAATAATTTATTTTCAAACATCAAAAATTTTGAAAACTTTTTTTGAAAATTTGAAAAATGTAAGAAAATTTCAGTTTTTTTAAAACCCTAAGGCTTTTTTGTTTCTGCATTAATTTCAAAATTTATTTTTGCGAAATGATCACAAGGAAACCTCAACAAATCTGTGCATTCATTTTCTATATTTTGATTAGAAAATGGTTTGTGACCTTTTATGTAAAAAAATCTTAGAAAATTTTGTTCTTCGAGGTTTAACAAACTCTAAAAATTTTTGTAATTTATAAAACGCTTATTCAATGCACAGTTTTGTTAAATATATTATCCTGAGTGCAAAAAATATTGCTTTAAAGTTATATCTTTAATAGAAAAAATTCCTTAGCATTTCTAGTAACATAGAAACACTAAAAACTGATCACCGAGAAAAAGCGCTTTAAAGTTTGGCTTTTCCATTAGAACACATAGCATGTATGCCCTAAAGTCACTCATAACTTTTTAAATAATTTAGCTAGAACAATGCTGTTTTTTTCTGAGTGTTTTAAATAACTTTTACTTTTGAAATAAGCAATAAAATTTTTTTTGGTCTTTTGGTCATTTTTGAGGTACTGTAACCCCTTAATCTGTTAATCAAATACCTTTTTTATCCTTTATACTTGAGATAGTTATTGGGAAAACTTCCATTATTGATGGCTCTTGGCGCGATTTAAAAGATGGCCAAATTTACGGTAGCAAGCAATTCTAACTATCCGCCAAGAGTTGAGTTGATACACTAAATACTCGATTGGATTGATGAAAGCCTTCGAAAATGGAGTTTTAAATTGAAATTACAAAGACAGAATCAGGTCTAAAATTGAAATAAAAAAATAACTACCCATCGGATTTTGTTGAAACTGGTCTCTAAACCTTCCCAGTACCAAAAGGAACAAACGGTGAAACTTTCAGCCAAATCTCCCGGGTAGTTTCTGAGATCTTAGGGAACACACACACATACACATATACACATTTACCAACATTCATTTATATATATATAGATTATGAACCAATAAAACAATAAGAATATAGTTTAAAGGGGAAATATTCGTTTTTGCTTACAATTCTAAAAATTTTATTCAAAAACTATTAGATCTGAAAGAAATATTTCGATGAAAAAATAATATTGGAGGGGGAGGGGGTTAAGTTTTTATTTAGACGACAAAAGTTTAAATTCAAATATTCAATGGTTTTCTTCGTTGTAACTAATTATGAAACACGTACCGGCAAAACAAATTGTTATTAGTGTAATTTTTAATCATGTCATCAGTTATTGGTGCTTTTGGCCGCATAATTTCCCAACGATAAAGTATAGTGCTACAATTTTTAGTGTCATTGGAAGTAAATGCATTAACACCAACATTCTGATTTATAGTAGAATATCCGCAAAAAGAGAACAAGTAAAAGGCGAAAGAACTTAAATGAAAAACAAAATTTGGAAGGAAAAAAAATCATGAAAATAATAATTTTTCCCAGGAGACATTTCTTTAATTTTTAATCTGTGATCGCACGTGCGTAAATCACAGGCGGGGAAGGAGATATGAGGGGGAACTACCAACAAGTTTTTTAGACAAGCAAATTATTCACACGATTGTTTTTTCAATTAACTATTCATCTTGCTTTCCTCCCCGTTTTGTTCCCAAGTTTTGCCTTGGAAAAAGAAATTGTAAAAAGAAAATCTACTTTGCACTGTAAAAAATGAATATTGGTTTTACAGTATAATACAGCTAATGCCATAGTAGCAAACTGTAAAAATTGCTAATTTTACAGTAATAAACTATAAAATTTATAGTTTTACAGTACTAAACTATAAAATTGCTAATTTTAGTTTATTACTGTGCGTTTTTCAGTTTTAAACTGGAACCTCTGCTGCCAGTATTACACTGTTGTTTTAACAGTATAATACAGATAAATTTTACTGCAATAAACTGTAAATTTGCTACTTTTACAGTTTGTTACTGTGCATTTTATAGTTTTAAATTGGAACCTCGGCTGCCAGTATTATACTGTAAAAGCAACAGTTCATTTTCTACAGCGTGGAAAAAAAAAAAAAAAAAAAAACCAAAAACTGAACGATTATATAAACCATAGGTGTCTAAATTTGCAAATAAAATATTTTCCTCAAATAGTTTCCTGAAAAATCAGGCCACAATTAGAGATAACTTTCTAACAAAAAGAAATACTTCCTATTCTTTTCGTTATAAGAAAAATGTAAAAGAAAATTACATTTAAACATTCTTTTCATTCCTGCAATGACGTGAAAGGGACGGCAGCAATGAAAATATAAGGGACAGTCGGAAGGAATGCAAAGCTGGATTTATGTGCCGCAATAAAATGTGAAAAACTATTTCTTAGCTTGTCAAGTAGACGTAGTAGTAAGAGTTTAGAAAGCAGCATCTACAGAACAAGCTAGAAGTAATTTTTCGCATTTTATTTCAGTATATAACTGCAGCAGTCCCATCCCCTCCGCCATTTCATTTCTCTTTACAATTAGAAATTTTATGAAAGACCGCGAAAATGATTATATGTTGCAACATTTGAAAGCGGGAATACATAAAGCCGTTCTTCTTATTTTTTTTTGTTAGCAATTATGATTGCTCATAATCCCGACTTGACGACTTAACCGAAAAAATGAATAAATAAATAAATAAATAAATAAATAAATAATGTTCCTTTGATTTTTCAGATCACCATGACATTTTTTTGTTCACATGTGGGTTTGTATGTATGTATGTATGTAACTCTGAATAAAAGATAAGTCACGTTCTTTACAAATATAAAAACAATATATTAAATGCTACTATTAATAGAAAAGGATAAACTCGTTTTGAAAATCAGAGGAAAATTAGTGATCACAGCGGATTCGAATGTAAAAGCGTATTTTTTAGTTTTTTAAACATCATATTTTAAAATTATTAATATTTATTTAGAGTAATTTTCGTCGTTATGGTTACAAACGGTTTTGTTTTCAGTCAACTTTTTTTTTGGCGTAAAATCAGGGTTTTTTCATTTTCATTTTTTTTTTGTACAAACGCCGATATAAACTTGAATAGCATACTTTTATCCGAAAACAAAACATCTAGATTGCTTATTCCCCTCAGTTAAGATTGGCAAGATATAAAAATATCAAAACAGTATGCGCAAAAATATAGCCTTTATGATGTGTGCATGGGTTCAAATTGGCCATAAAAACTTTACGTTACAGTCTCATTCTAATAACCATTTCCATCTTTTTCGTTCTGGATATGCCTCGCATTATCTAAACTAGAAAATTATCAATCATAATATGAGATTCCAGTTTAAAACTGCAAAATGTACAGTAAGAAACTGCAAAATTAGTGATTTTACAGTTTATTACAGTAAAGCAGTAATTTTACAGTTTATTACCATAATTATACAGTTTATTACCGCCAAGTTAGCCGTATTATACTGTAAAAGCCTCAGTATAATACTGGCAGCAGAGATTCCAGTTTAAAACAAAAAATTCACAGTAATAAACTGTAAAATTAGCAATTTTATAGTTCCTTTCTGTAAAATTGACAATTTAGTTTATTACAGTAAAATTAGAAAGTTTACAGTTTATTACTGTAAAATTAGCAATTTTTACAGTATATTACTATAAAATTATCTGCATTATACTGTAAAAACAACATTCATTTTTTACAGTGTATTCCATTCAATTTGTAGAAACAAGAAACCCAACGAGTATTTTTCTATCGCTATTCGTGATTGCGAAAAACATAATATACTTTAAACTCAAGACGCGCCAAAATTCCAATTAATGCCAGGTGCTGGATGCTGCATCTCTTCCTGTATTTTTTAAAATCCACAACGCAGAGAAAACAACAGCCAAACCATGCATCGGAAAAACACGATATCATCCGAACCTCGACAACAAAACGTGACCCAGCATCGTAGTAAAAGAAAAATTCAACATCTAAAAGCCAGACGCGAAAAGATAAAACCATTTATAAACGTTTCCACAAAAACGTTTCAGGAAAACGAGCCATGAAATATATTTATTATCTTTTATGCATAAACCACAACAATGATCTAAACGCGAAAGCAACAGTCGTTATGAGACAGCACATTTGCGACTAAATCTTTTAAGGAAATATCCCTCGATTCGGAGCTCTAGTCCAGTCAATAAGTAAAAAAAAACGGGCTTGCCTAACAAAAAATGGAGTAGAAGATTTTTTTTTTTAAATTGTTCGCATTAGTGCCGACATGAAAAAACCAAGTTATCCAATTCGAAAGCCCCCGGGAGAACTTTTGGGGGGCGAAAATAGGGGACTTTTTTTGGTTTTTTCAAAATATCTCAGAAATGGTTAAAGTTAGCGAAAATTCTTAAATACAAAAGTGAAAGAGCATAAAATTTCCTACAACTTTCATAATTACAACTTTTCTGTAGCACCAATAGGAAGCACGCTGCAGCGCACGGAACACAGACAATTTTCCTCTACCCCGAAAAAAAAAAGCATTTACTCCTAAAAAAAGTCACATTAGTAATCAAAATTTGACTAGAACCTTTATTTTGAGAAAGTTTATCCGTTTATCAACATTATTAGCTTCTTCCTTCCATTTTTTTCTTTCGAGCTGAGCCCCCCCCCCCCCCCCCGCCGTTCCGGGCACTACATATTAGCAAGTCTGGTTTTACAGAGTTGTTAACATCCGACACCAATAACAGACGAAAACATTGTGTAACTGGGATATATAAACATTTATTTAAAATATATTAATTCGTACATACTGCTCTGATTATTACTAATATAAATACAATATTTAAATATATATATGAATGAACAATAGGAAACAACACAATAATGTATAAATGGATGGAGTATTGCACTGGAATTCATTCATGTGAAACATACATTATGCATTCTATATACTGATTATTACTAGCAAAAATACGACACTTAAATGCAAGTGTGAATGAATGAACATTAGGTTAAATACTTAACACAATCATGCATAAATGACGAAACATTAGTAATGATACTCCCCCCCCCGCCCACTCTAATTAAGAATTATGATCTGGCAGAAGTAGTCATCTTCAAAATTGTGCTACTGGAATATTTTATACATATTCATTTGAAGCACATAAATCATACATTCTATGCCAATTGTTACTGAGAAAAATACGATCTTTGATATACATGTGACTTAATAAATTGTAGGGTACTAATTAGCATGCAATTAAGATAAACATGCACAAATAATGATACAGTAATAATAATATATATACAAAAAATTACCTTCATAAAATGAAAACTTATGTGTAAAATTTTACATGTGCGCAAAAAGATTCGTTCCAAATTAATGTAAAGGACATCAAAATATTTTTATTATCTTCTAAGTCGTTTTGAAGGCCCAGGTTCTCCCAATTCAAAAACTGTAGGATCTAAAAGGACACTGTCGTTCTCGAGTTGTTCTTCAGTTTGTTGCGGTAGTTCTAAAATCTCGTGTAACAAATCTTCTTCCGCAGTCTCATCCAAAGATGAAATTTCTGAAGCATTTTCACAATTCTTGCCACTACAGTTTTTGCACAGGCTAGAGCATTTCAAACCTGCCTTGCGACAAGAACAAGCTCCACTACATTTTACTTTGCACGCACAAGATACAGTCTTCAAAAGCGTCTGAGGAGCTGAATCTCTTCTTGTATCAACAGGCATTAAAACTTGCTTTCTGATTTCCCAACCCCACTTCTCCGGATCAATATCGTTGCCTAACCAGCTTTGAATTTGGTGATAGCACCGATAAGAGTGGTAGCGACCAGCATCGCACGTTGGAGGTAGTCGTGCAAGATTTATTTTTGTGCTGTATACTAATTTAACAAATAGGTTACAGCGCAAAGCATCCAAGGGTTGGTTAGAATAATTTACTTCTCCTGTGTACAATATGTTAAGAATTTTTTCTCCAGCTGCAGTTATGTCTTCCTGATGACTGACCGGGTCCATGAATACCTCAATAGCTTCTTTAGTTTCTGGAAATTTTTTGATCATGTTGCACAATTTAATCTTGCCTTGCCCAAAGATTGCCGATGTCGTATCACATCCACTGAACGCATGGATGAACAGGATATTGAAGGGGTCAAATTTAAATGATTTAGTTGAAAAAAATAAATTAGAAACATTCCCTCTTCCAGGTTTTAGAAAGAACAAGTTGCTGGAAGACTGTCCTAAAGCTGTCATTAGTACTAAAAGATCTATATCCTCGCCCACGATGACAACTTTTTTAACTTCTTTTGCTTTTGAAAGAGCAGTTTTCACAATTAGCAAGTTGGCATCTTCTTGAGCCTGCTTGACTTTAATGCCACATCTTTCAAAGTTTTTCATAAGGAGCTGTATGAGACGGTTCTTGTTTTCAGCATTTGAAAAAAATCTTTCTTGAGGAATTTGGGGTATCATGTTGGGTTCAACCATTACCTCAGGGGAAGAGTGCATCCTCATTCGCCTCAATCGTTCAAAACTTTTAGTGCTACTGTGTGAAGGATATCCATCAAATACAACCACAAGCTGCGGTCCATAATGTCTTCCCAAAAATGCTGAGTAGTTTTGAGAGATAGTTGTGAAGGATGCATTTTGTGAGGCCAAATAACCTTATGTAAGAGATATCCTCCATCTAATACAACTATCGTTTCCTTCTCTGTCATTTCATTGGTTTGAAGAGGTGTAAAAGCCTTGTATAAAGAAGACTTTGTACCTTTTCGCATACCTTCTTCGGAAAAAAGTGACATTGGATAAGGTGCAAGTTCATATGACAAAAATATTTTCAAATCTTCATCGGATTGTTTTGATAGGCACAATCTTTGGAAAAGTGTAAGAGGGTCAATAGCAGTTATTTTGAGAGTCTCTATTTTAAAACTATTTACAATTGATGCCTTCATTTAAACTCTTTTCGCAAATAAAACAAGCTCCTTGATTAGGCGCAGCCATCTCTAGAAACAAATGCTGAACACACCAATTTATATTGCATACGCTCGCTCGAACTGAAATGATCATATGGGGTCGTATTGAGTCGATACAACGCATGTGCAGATAAGAAAAAAAGGGATAGGTCGGGGGTGTTTTGTTTATGTTCAAGTCAAAGGAGGGTGTTTGGTATAGCTCCCTCAGCTGCGAAACACTCATCATTTGCAAGGTCACACAGCATTGGGGATCCTCCCCCCTCCCCCCGATTTCCCATGCGTCTTCGCGCACTCTGTTTACCAGTTCGGAAAAAGGGTCAATTTACAAGAAGTTGTAACGTTCTTGCTTTTCATGCTACAAAAAATGTTGTACTGATGAAAGTTGTAGGAAATTTCATGTTCTTTAAACTTTGTATTTAAGAATTTTCGCGGTGTCGGATGAGAACTACTTCTGTCAAACCAGACTTGCTAGTCTGTGGAGCCCCGGGTAAGGGGGGGGGGGCAGATGGAAAGAAAAATAGCAAAGGAAGAAGCTAATAATGTTGATAAACGGATAAACTTTCTCAAAATAAAGGTTCTAGTCAAATTTTGATAACTAATGTGACTTTTTTTAGGAGTAAATGCTTTTTTTTTCGGGGTAGAGGAAAATTGTCTGTGTTCCGTGCGCTGCAGCGTGCTTCCTATTGGTGCTACAGAAAAGTTGTAATTATGAAAGTTGTAGGAAATTTTATGCTCTTTCACTTTTGTATTTAAGAATTTTCGCTAACTTTAACCATTTCTGAGATATTTTGAAAAAACCAAAAAAAGTCCCCTATTTTCGCCCCCCAAAAGTTCTCCCGGGGGCTTTCGAATTGGATAACTTGGTTTTTTCATGTCGGCACTAATGCGAACAATTTAAAAAAAAAAAATCTTCTACTCCATTTTTTGCAAGGTAAAATGTATCTATTGACTGGACTACTCTTTCTATGCTATTTCTACCTCACAAATGACTTTGGTATAACATAGAAAGTATTTCCTTGATCCAGCGTTGCTTCTCGATTTGCTTAATACTGTTTTGATACAATGCAGAAAGACTAAAATGCTTAGCAAAATGCAGTTAAATTTCTGTTACAATCTTTCTATTCAACCAAGTGCTCTGTTTAATAGGGTGTATCGAAAAAAACTTTTTTTCGAAATTCAATTTACTAAGTTGATAAAAAGTTGCCCCTACCTACCCACATATTCCACAAAAAATTTCAGTCTAATCAGAAATTGTTTAGATGTTCCGCACGATGCCTGAAGTTTGTGAATTTCTTCAAAAATATGATTTTTTTCTAATTTTTTTTGAATATTAAGAATAAATGTTAAAAATAATTCAAGTTGAAAAATGTACACCGCAAAGTTGGAGGACAAAATTGGGTTTGAAAAAAAAAGTATATTAAACATTAGTTAAATCTCCCACATTTATTCTTAACTTACGTAATTTTCACCAAAACTAGCATTTTACAAGGCCATGAGGCTTGGTTAGAAACTTGCTTATGAATGTGGAATCTAACTGAATTAACACTTGAAACTGGGATTCATCTGTGATTTAGGTTGAGTAAAAAGTTAAATAATATAAACTATAAACAGAATCTAAGCCCCTCGTCACACACTACCCGCGTTCTATAGGGGCCGCCGTGATGATAAACGAAATACAGCTCCGCTAGCGTAGCTGCTTTAGAATTGCAGAAGAACTTATATCTTTGGTTGAGGAAACATAGGCTCTAAATATTTCGGACATGATGCTCCAGTAAATGACCAAGAAAAAGAAATTGTAGCTTCAGTTTCACGATTTATGGAAAAAAAAAGTTTTATTGACAAAGAACATAAAAGCTATCGGTTGTGATGGCACATCAGTTAACACTGAAAAATCAAATGATGTTATTAGACTTCCAGAAAAGTCTTTAGAATCCTCACTACAAGCCGTGGTATGTTTTCTTCATTTAATGAATTACCACTTAGAAAGTTAACGGTGGCTCTTGATGGACCGACTGCTGGACAAAATTCTTTTAGTTGACCTACTGGAGAATTCTAGCAATATTGCTAAGATCTACCAGTCATGAACTTTAAGAAAATAGAACGCATTTTACCAGAAGTTGATGTCAGAGAATTGAGTCAAAAATACTTATGGGATATGTCAAAAGCTGTAATGTCTGGCAAATGTTCTCAAAATTTAGCAGAAAGGAACGTTACAAGCTTTTTCCATGCAAGATGGCTTCTTTACAATGTGGAATGGATAACATTTTGGAGATTTGTATCCAAATACTTGCTGCAATCTATGGTTTTAAAAAATGCTTAAATGCATGAATAATTTTATGCTGAGATTCGATTGTGACAAAGCAGAGAGCATAAACCTTTATTATAAATTCTGCTAGTTTATTTAACTCTGAACTTGGATCCCTACTTGCGATGTATAGCCTCAAAACTTTGCCATCGTGAGACATTTTGCATGGGAAAAGCTTGCAGGGTTTCTTTCTGCTGAATTTTAAGAACATTTGCCAGACATTACAGCTATTGACACATCCAATAAGTATTTCGACTCAATTCTTTGACATCAACTTCTGGTAAAACGCGTTCTATTTTCTTAAAGTTCATGACTGGTAGATCTTAGCAATATTGCTAGAATTCTCCAGTAGGTCAACTAAAAGAATTTTGTCCAGCAGTCGGTCCATCAAGAGCCACCGTTAACTTTCTAAGTGGTAATTCATTAAATGAAGAAAACATACCACGGCTTGTAGTGAGGATTCTAAAGACTTTTCTGGAAGTCTAATAACATCATTTGATTTTTCAGTGTTAACTGATGTGCCATCACAACCGATAGCTTTTATGTTCTTTGTCAATAAAACTTTTTTTTTCCATAAATCGTGAAACTGAAGCTACAATTTCTTTTCCTAGGCCATTTACTGGAGCACCATGTCCGAAATATTTAGAGTCTGGTTCCTCAACCAAAGATATTCTTGCAATTCTAAAGCAGCTACGCTAGCGGAGCTGTATTTCGTTTATCATCACGGGGGCCCCTATAGAACGCGGGTAGTGTGTGACGAGGGGCTTAGATTCTGTTTATAGTTTATATTATTTAACTTTTTACTCCACCTAAATCACAGATGAATCCCAGTTTCAAGTGTTAATTCAGTTAGATTCCACATTCATAAACAAGTTTCTAACCAAGCCGCATGGCCTTGTAAAATGCTAGTTTTGGAGAAAATTACGTTCGTTCAGAATAAATGTGGGAGATTTAAATGTTGTTTAATATACTTTTTTTCACACCCAATTTTGTCCTCCGACTTTGCGGTGTACATTTTTCAACTTGAATTATTTTTAACATTTATTCTTAATATTTAAAAAAAAATAGAAAAAAATCATATTTTTGAAGAAATTCAAACTTCAGGCCTCGTGCGGAACACCTAAACAATTTCTGATTAGACTGAAATTTTTTGTGGAATATGTGGGTAGGTAGGGGCAACTTTTTATCAACTTAGTAATTTGAATTTCGAAAAAATTTTTTTTCCGATCCACCCTACTGTTTAAGGGGCTCAATAATAATAATACTGGGCTTTCTTTGATGCACAAACTGTCTAACGGCCCGTTCTAATACTTTACTAAATTTTTTCTTAAATTCAAGTACTGCAGTTCTTTTTCGTTCTACATTTCATCTAAGTTTCATGTAATAGGGTAAGTGCTCCAGTAGTCGGCCATTCTCTAGTAGTCGGCCACAATGACATAAAACTCCTCATAAATGGTACATTTTTAATTCAAAATCAGATATGGCGCATTTCAAACATTCATGTACCTATCCTCAATCATCAGCCAGTGGCAGTTAAGTTTTGGGTACTTTTTTTGAATTAGTAATGAGTCATTTTATTTTGAATGGTGTGTCCGTCATCCAAGATTGCGATTCTGCTTCTTTTTCATGTAAGATAATTCTGTGCCCGAATACTGGAGCATTTACTAGTGTTGACAACAGCTTGGATTTTAACATTTTTTTTCTTCAAATTTCTGAAATAAGTAGGTGATTCCCTATCAGAAAGATTCATTCTAAAGTTTTACCTTGCTTTTGTTGCTGTACTGATAGCTAAAAGTTCTAGGTTAGCCAAGATCAACAAAGATCTCTTAAATGGCCGACTACTGGTGCTTTTACCCTATCTACAGAAAATGAACACAAGTTTTACCATAGTAGGGTTGGCACGTTTTTGCCGAAGATGGAAAAGACCATGGAAAAAACCGGTAAAAAACCTTTTTGCCAGTTTTTCCCACAGTGGCAAAAATAGTTAACTTTTTTGCGACAATTTTTTATATGCGCTTTGCTCCCCCCAAGGGCAATTTTTCCACACTCCCCATCATCGAAAAAAAAAAAAAAAAATCATTTTCGGCCCACCCTATTGTACAGTCGAGTCTCGACTTACGCGAGGGATGCGTTCAAAGCTCCTCACGCAGCTCGAAATTTCGCGTAGTGAGAAAAAGTATATAAATGACTTTTTTTACAAACACATCCAGTTATTTTAGAGATTTATAAACACACCTTAAATTATTTTGAACCACTTCTTAACTGTGAATTGCATTTTCTTAGCGAACTAAATTTTTACTGTATTGAAAAAAAGTTATATTATTCAACATTCAATACTGTTACGATAAACAAAGTCAATGATCAGGGGAGAGGAGGGAGAGAAAGAAAAATAAAATGAAACAATACAGTACATAAAGTATGCAGTAGTAATAAAATGCAGTACTATAATCGCACTGTACAGTAGATACGATAGCTACATTTGCAATTTAAAAAATGAAGGTGATTTATGATGCACGATCCGATCGTTAACAGTCTTCTCCAGACAGAGAATGCACATCACAGACAACTCGTCTAAAGAAGAACAAGTGATGAGTTGATCTTCTGCTTTTTTCTTGGATCTTCGTGTTATTTTTTCGGAGGATCAGACTTATTTATCAGAAACGATGCTATAATAATTTTGTTGCATTAGTTTTTCATTTTCTAGTGACGCTAAAATATTGTAAGTTCATTCACGAAAACAATATTTCGTAGCCAATAACGAAGCCGGTGTTTAAACCCCGCGCTTCCCTTCCGAAAAGTTTTGTTTTGCGATGCGAAGAATGCGAGTTAGCTCAAAAATTTGTTACTCATAAAAAAACTCGCGTTATATCCATTTCATAGTTATATCGCGTTGTAGCAAGAATCTAATGTGCATTAAACTCTCGATTATCCGCTAGGGTCTCGGGAAAGAAATACACACAATTAACCGATTTTTTTTAAAAAAGCACGAATTAAATTTTATTTTTTTCTAAACATTTCTTATCTAAGAGTGCTGTGTACTTCATCCAATAAATTATTTTACCTTTGCGTTATCGTAAAGTAAGTACAGTCGAACTCGTGTATAACGAGCTCGGATATAACGAGAACTCGGATTTAACGAGGGAAACGAGAATATTTTGTTGGATCAATGTTAAGTCTATGAAACAGAATTCGTTTTAACGAGCAAGACGCTGTTTTAACGAACAATTTTTTCTGTCTCGCAGTCTTTTTTTCTCATCTTTCCAGTCTTATTCCTGTCTTATCTTCTTTTCCTATTTTCCCCTGTGGTTCAATACCTTTGTATGAAAAATTCCAGTGTTATTAAATAGGGAACAGTATTTAATTCAATTAATTGATGTAATTAAGGCGACAAGGGACTATCATTTTTTTCTTTAGCAATTTTCAATGAATTTCGTTGAAATTTGCAGCATAGCTATATGTTGCTAATACTAACACATATAAAAATTTTCGTTGAAATATTATAAAATTAATTTTTTTTTTTAATTTAAAATTTGAATTTTAACGCTTTTTCTATATTATTCCTAGCGCCTGAAATTTCATCAAAATGACAAAATATAAGCAAAATGTGGAACATAAAACACCAGAAAATAAAATGTTGGGAGTACTTTTTCTATATATTGTGTCAAAAATTAAAGAAGAAAGAACAAACTATAATCTACATTTTTTTTGTAAAAAATATCCATATTTCAATAAAACATAGCAAATATATTCGACATAGCTAATAAAATAGAAAATTCCTTCCCAACAAAATGTTAACAAACCTCTTAAGTACATGGCAAAAATGTTTTTAGTAAATTTAAATAATAATTTTTTACACTGGAACAGTATGAAATTTATAAACACGCGTAAAATTATGTTTCGAGAAAATCAACATTTACTGTTGTATATTTCATTATTAAATTCGTTTTGAATACAAATTCACCTCAAATAAGGTAAAGCTATTTATTTACAATAGCAATAACATGTATTTCAATCATATAGTTTTTGGAAATATCATCAAAGAAGAACCGATTTTTTGACCATTTTTTGCTCATCTGAAAGTCCCTTCTCACCTTAAAGAAAGTATTAATTAAATTACAAGTAAACTCAATTATTTGACCTCTTAAGCCACCCACCCCTTCAGGTTGCACGCTGGCCGTAAGGACCCGTTTATTACGAGTACTCGGATTTAACGAGCAACATGTTACGGTCCCTTCGTGCTCGTTATGAGCGAGTTCGACTGTACCACTTCTTTATAGATTTTATACGCTTGACAACCTGAAATACAAATGATTTTTTATGCTGTACCTATCGTCGCTGTTTGTATATATCACGTTTTAAGTGTGATACAATTATTTTTAAGCAAAATACCACTTTATTTCCTTAACCCTTTATTTTATGTCTTTTCCGGATTATCCACGATACCTGTACCATCCAATCCCGCGGATAATCGAGAGTGTACTGTACTCTACTTCTGACCTCATGGTCCACAAAATGTTTCCGAATTTGAGTAACAATCTTAACTGAAGCAACAGATAGATTTTGATCGTCTACGATTGAATCCCCGCCATATTCCGGCGACAAATTAACTTCGCCGATGCTTGTTTCAAAATCATTCTGCTCAACCTGGTGCTTGCGAAGCTGCCAACATTCAGCTGCATTCGAGTTAAGGAAACAGGATAAAAACAACTGCAAGTTTTCCTTCCCCATCAGGTACGTTTCAAGCAATGGTTTGGAAGAATATCAATATTTGAAGTATCTTCGACGAGCGATGATATATGCTTTATTTATTCTGATTACTTTTTTTTGTTCAAACAATGACTCGTCAAGAGAAAGAATATTTGCTAATTGGAGAGCTTAGTGGAAGCAATTAAGTGAATCGGACAAAATCGACATTTAAGTTTTGACTCGCTCTTTCTCTTTGTTTCGCATAGCCTTTTTTTTTTTTTTTTTGTTTACTAACCTTGTTTCAAGATCCGGTTCTGATAAGGTGAATTCGATGGAAGAAGAAATAAACAATTTCATCAGCTAAAATACTGTCTGATCTTCTTAGGTAAAACCTTCTGCACATTTACGAATGCGTCAGGTCTTCTCTGACCTTACCAAAATGGGGGTGATAGGTAAGATAACAATGAGGGGTAGAATAATAAAGAGCATTTTGAACGTAGAACGATGCTCATTTCAAATACATAGTTTAGTTGAATATGTCAAACGGATATAGCAAATGCAAGTTTTAAATTGAAAACTTTGTAAAGTTATCACCCACAAGCCATCTACCCTTTTTTTAAGTGGAACCGTTCGCAAGTGCTAGGCGCGGTTTTCATGGACGGACAGTAGGGGTGAGGAACAGTCAAAAAGAAAACAGCACCAAATAAAAATCAAGACAATAAAAGTTGTTTTTAAAATTTGACACCCGTATTGAAATATATTAAGATTTATCAAATACAATTTTTGTTGTGATGAAATTATGTAATTTTGTAATTCATATTTTAAGTAATAATTGCGATCTGCTGGTGTTCAGTACAGTCCTTCTTTAGTTAATATTAGGCACGTTTTACACAATTTGTCACGTACACGCGAGGCAAAGAGAAGCAGTTCATTTGTTTACTTTTATGTTCATTTATTGAATCACTTCGTATTCAACAAACTATTAATACATTTACATTCGATCCTTTACTAATTCAATCATTATTATTTTTTACATTCAATCTTTTATTTACACCTTTAAATTAAACCACTTTCATGCACATTCCTTCCTTTATTTTTCCACTTATTTATTTTTAATCATACATTATATAAAGTAATTGTATTCTTACATTGTTTTGATTATCCCTTCGTTCGTTCATTCATTCTTTTAATTTAACTCATTCATTTAATAAAATGAATAATAAAATAACATAATAAAAAAATATCTGCCATTAGAAAGAAAATGCTTTATTATGTTTACTTTTTTTTCAAAGAAAAAAAGGGAAAATCCCTCCCCTCCTCCTTTTTTAAGGTTACTAACTCATTACCCAAAAATGAAAAAAGACGTTTCGAAGTCAGTTTTTTGTAAATTGCATGGTTCTTCTTACGCAATATGTTCATTTTTAATACGGCAAATATCTTAACCAAGGCTACACTAGATAGCGTTTTATACAGGCTTCTTCATTTGATCAAAATCCTTGGGATAAAAACGGACGTCCTTTTCCAGCGACGTCTATCGAATTTTATGGTAACTAACATTTCTACAAATCTATATCTATAAAAATGAGTGTATGTATATATATATACTTGTTCTCTATACAAATCCACAGTTTGCGTCAGATTTTCATCAAACTTGACACAGAGGTTCCTTGATGCCCTAGAATTCTCATAGGCGGGGTCTTGAAATTTTAAAAAATCTAAAAAGCTCAAATTTAAATTTTTTGTCAAAAAATGACCCTTTTATAGGAATCTAGCCTATTTATATTGTAATCGAGATAGGCCTTTTAGTATTAAAATTGATGATATTTAAGATTTTTAAATATTAGTATTTTCCAACAATGATTACGATTAAAGTAATGAATTTTCAATTTAAGGCTCACCTATTTCCTTTTAGCATTGAAATAAGTAAAAAACAATCATAATTCATGTGGACTTTATAAAAAGAACCACGGATTTGAATTTCAAATTTGCAATGCGACAACAGTTGCGTCTGTAATGGAGATAAGCCTTCAGAACGAGAAACAGATTTATTTCAGACAGATTTATTAGATTGAGTTATAATAATTTTTACTTTGTAGGTGGGAACAGTTAATAGAGAAAAGTTAATATTTTGAATTTGGCGGGTGAATTTGATGCAATTTTTTCACTTCCATGTGCATATATTTCATGCCAGTGGACGCGGCAAAGCACAGACAACATTTCTCTTTAATTTTCACCTTTTGATAAGACTATTTTTCTGTAAACGTTTAACTTTCTGTAATATTTTAGTTTTTTTCAAAGTTTGTACCTAAGAGACTGATTGATGCAAATTATTTTATACCCATATGAATAGAACTCTTTCAAACTTATTTTCCCTGAATGCTATGTTGTATTAATAAGCACCCGGGCAACGCCGGGTATTAAGCTAGTCAAATAATAAAAGACAAAATTAAAAGTTAATTTGTTGGCGACCATTTTACAATTTGGCATTCAATTCTATTTTAGTGTATTTTAACGTTATTTAATAGCTCGTTCGATTTGTTGGTTTATTCTGCATTTTAACGGCTTATTTTAATTAGTTAGTGAATTATTTTTCATTTTAATTGATTCTAATTATTAATTAACTATGAAACGACACTGGCACCGCAGAACGATAAATGGCGATTTTGGAACGATAGTTTGATGAGTTTAGATGGTCAAATTAATTTATTTGGCGATTTTTTTACATTTTAATGGAAGTTCTCCGTAAAGCTTTTGAGAATATTTCAATAACCGAGATCTTTGGTAGTATGTACGTTTCAGTTATAGGTACGTTTTTTAACTTGGCGATGTATTTTCTTACCACCTAAGCGAAGATTAAAATTTTAAGCTTGCATCGTCTTCTTTTCTCTTATTTTGCATTTTAATTTAAATTTCAATGATAATAATGGCTCGATATATTTATTAAACTTGTTATGTTACATGCTAATGGAGCTTTTGAAGTTGATTTGGCGAGTTTTTTAATAAGAATTCTCACATTATTTCGCAGCTTTTTTTCAGTTGGCCCATTATTTTACTTTCAAGTATTAAACTTATGTGTGAAATTAGAAACAAAAAAGGGAAGATTTCGGTGATTGGAAGTCTGGTTATCTTTCACTATTGGCGTTAAATCTTTGTGTCCAATTTATGAGCGAGGGAAATATACTTCCTTCGCAAACATAAACTAAAAAGCAACAAAATAAAGTAATTATCGCCAAAAATTTGGCAACCACAGCAGATTCCCAATTATCGAAATATTATCAATGTGTGAAATTTAACATAAAAAGAACATTACCTTTTAATGTTGTGTAAATGAAAACAAAATTTTACAGTTGGTCGTCGTAATATTGTAGTTTTGTTTATTTTTTTCGTACTTGTATTGCTCTTTAGTACCAAACGATTATACAGGGTGTCCACTCCAATCGTGGACCAATAGCTAATTTCTAAACCGTTAGAGATAAGCATATAGTTTATTTAGGAAAAAATCTCCAAATTATGAAAGGAATTTTGGGTCTATTCAATGTTTTTCAAAAAATCAAATTTTGAAAGAGTTACGAAATTTAAATTTTTATACAGCCCCCAGTCCTATCAATCCTATTTAGTAAAACATTCTTGACACTGTAACGTTTAAAACTAAAAAAAAAATCACTCTTCTACCACAAAAATTGACCGAGTTATGACGTTTTGAAAAATCAAGATTTTGAAGGATTTCGCATACGGTCCCTTAAACGATCTCTCGATGACGTCATGAAACAATGCAAAATCTTGATTTTTCAAAACGTCATAACTCGGTCAATTTTTGTGGTAGAAGAGTTAATTTTTTTTAGTTTTAAACGTTACAGTGTCAAGAATGTTTTACTAAATATGATTGATAGGACTGGGAGGCTGTATAAAAATTTAAATTTCGTAACTCTTTCAAAATTTGATTTTTTGAAAAACATTGAATAGACCCAAAATTCCTTTCATAATTTGGAGATTTTTTCCTAAATAAACTATATGCTTATCTCTAACGGTTTAGAAATTAGCTATTGGTCCACGATTGGAGTGGACACCCTGTATATGCTCATTTCGTTTTTACTAAAGAAATTAATATGTTTTGTTGTCAATCGTCTTTCCGTTGAACACCATCGCTTCATTAGTGTACATTTCATTCTGGGGCATCAAAATGAAATGTCTCTACGAATAGATTCGCCATTTATTGCTCTGATGGGTCAACGCTATCAAAATGAACATCTGAGCTTTTGCGTAGCAATTAAGATCGTGTGAGCAACAGTAATGAAACAAAATAGTAAATAGAACAATATTATTTCATTGCTACATTTTTATTTATCGGCTGCGAAGAAAAGCGTATATTTTATTAATGCAGAGATGTCAAAATTGAACGCCATTGCTATATGTTGCTAATTCGAAGAAAGTAAACAATGAATGAATGTCGTATGACTGAATCATGAGTTGCGACCAACTTTACCTGAAAAGGGAATTTATTTCCCCTAAAAAGCAGTACTAAGAGGGCCTTCGGCATCAATTCACTCTGTACTCCACTTCAGTTAACTACATCAATATTTTTTAACCCTAAAAGATAGGATAAACGTCACTTTTTACAGCGGAAACAACATGCTAATAAATGTAAACAAACATTTGGGAGGTCGTTGTTCAGCGCTCTCTAGCGAGCAAATCTTTACCATTGATGTTTTGAGTAATGAAGAAGCCTGTATAAAACGCTATCTAGTGTAGCCTTGATCTTAACTATTTCCCTTTGGCCCATCCCAAGTAGCACACTTCGTTTTTTAAACGTTGTAAAATGGTTATTAACGTTGTGACAACAGTATATAAAACGTTATAAAAAGAAAAAACAGACCTCTAAAACCACCCACCCCATACCTTCAAAGTTTTTTGTGCTCCCTGGAGATCATTTCCCCTACACACGTTGCTTAATTGGTTGTAAAACAGATAAAACTCTGCTGCTACCTGTGAAGAAGTCGCTACAAAACGTCATCATTCTTCAGAAGATTACAATTGCAATAATCTTTTAAATTAATTTAACAAGAAGTTCTGTCAAGAACTAAACGAGCCTACGTTCCCGTACATCGACATCGGCATTCTAGCATCTGATCATTATTCTCTTGATTATCTGAGACTGAAAATTATGTCAAACATACCTTTTTAACACTTAAATCTGATTTCTGAAAGCAAAATATACCCCTCTCATCAGATGAAATAGACACGTAAAAAGTAAATAAACGACAAATAAAGTTTTGTCGCACCTTTTAAAGAATGTAACTGTTACAGTTCTTCCGTAGAAAAAATCCTCAATCG
Source organism: Uloborus plumipes (assembly GCA_038373865.1). Lineage (NCBI taxonomy): Eukaryota > Metazoa > Arthropoda > Arachnida > Araneae > Uloboridae > Uloborus > Uloborus plumipes. Next base: position 76,493 of record JAXGGA010003717.1, on the reverse strand, counting down.
TTTTCAAAAAAAAATAATAAATAATAAATAAGTAAAAAAGTACAAAGAGCATCAAAACACATTTTATCAAAGAAAGAAAAAAAAAAAAAAAAAAAACTCGTCCGTTAATAAAATGTCTCGAATTCACTTTTAATCCGTTGCCAGTTGTTAAATATAAAAAACTAGCTGACCCGGCGAACTCTGTTCCGCCTTAAAGGCAATAAATAAGAAAATTTTTGAATTTATTAAGTTTTTTATTATTAGAAAATACAAAAAAAAAAATTAAGTACCTACATTAATCATTCATTATTGTTTCTGTATTTTAGTACATAGGTTGCTCTTCACTAAAGTACCTTGTGTTGCACAACATTTTTTGTTTTATTATCAGGCGCAAAAAGAAACAACACAGATGGTCTTCCGACCCGTAAACATGCCACATATAATTGACCATGGGAGAAACGGTGATATTCTAGATTCAAAACCACAAACTTTTAAGGATTGGCCTTGTGATTTGTTAAAGGTCATGACAAATGCAAGACGGATCGGAAATTGAAGTCTTTTAAATTCAAACGGCATATCGGTTGGGATTATCGGGATCCTAGGAATGAGCAATCGTTTCTGACAGCTTATCACATATAAATGTCAAGGGAAGTAACGTGTTTGTTTATAATTTATTTCACGAAAAAGTCAAATAACACTCAACGCACCGCTAACTTACAACCTGTTTACTGCGCACCGGTAGCTGCCAGAACGTGTGCTTTATGTCGCTCAGCCATGGAGGTGTCAAAAAAGGCGTAGTAAAAAGGCTTAGTCAATAAGACAGTTTTTCTATTTATGTAACTGACACACATAAATTATAGCCTATGTCCGTCTCCTGGCTCTAAGCTACCTACCCACCAATTTTTAGCCATATCGGTACAGCCGTTCTTGAGTTATAAGTAGTGTAACTAACACGACTTTCTTTTATATATATATAGAAGATAGAATAGTAGTGAGAAGAACAACCTCTTTAACTGCAGTGCAGGAGCTATCCCATCAAGCGCTCTCTACCTCTCAGGCTCAGAAGCGTAAAAACTCTTAAGTGACAATCGTTTCTGACAGCTTATCACATATAAATTTCAAGGGAAGTAACGCGTTTGTTTGTAATTTACTTCACAAAAAAGTCAAATAACACTCAACGCACCGCTAGCTTACAACCTGTTTACTGCGCACCGGTAGCTGCCAGAACGTGTGCTTTATGTCGCTCAGCCATGGAGGTGTCAAAAAAGGCTTAGTAAAAAGGCTTAGTCAATAAGACAGTTTTTCTATTTATGTAACTGACACACATAAATTATAGCCTATGTCCGTCTCCTGGCTCTAAGCTACCTACCCACCAATTTTTAGCCATATCGGTACAGCCGTTCTTGAGTTATAAGTAGTGTAACTAACACGACTTTCTTTTATATATATAGAAGATAGAATAGTAGTGAGAAGAACAACCTCTTTAACTGCAGTGCAGGAGCTATCCCACGAAGCGCTCTCTACCTTCTCAGTCTCAGAAGCGTAAAAACTCTAAAGTGACAATCGTTTCTGACAGCTTATCACATATAGTTTTACAGGAAATAACGCGTTTGTTTATAATTTACTTCACAAAAAAGTCAAATAATACTCAACGCACCGCTAACTTACAACCTGTTTGCTGCGCACCGGAAGCTGCCAGAACGTGTGCTTTATGTCGCTCAGCCATGGAGGTGTCAAAAAAGGCGTAGTAAAAAGGCTTAGTCAATAAGACAGTTTTTCTATTTATGTAACTGACACACATAAATTATAGCCTATGTCCGTCTCCTGGCTCTAAGCTACCTACCCACCAATTTTAGCCATATCGGTACAGCCGTTCTTGAGTTATAAGTAGTGTAACTAACACGACTTTCTTTTATATATATAGATTTCACGAAAAAGTCAAATAACACTCAACGCAACGCTAACTTACAACCTGTTTACTGCGCACCGGTAGCTGCCAGAACGTGTGCTTTATGTCGCTCAGCCATGGAGGTGTCAAAAAAGGCGTAGTAAAAAGGCTTAGTCAATAAGACAGTTTTTCTATTTGTGTAACTGACACACATAAATTATAGCCTATGTCCGTCTCCTGGCTCTAAGCTACCTACCCACCAATTTTTAGCCATATCGGTACAGCCGTTCTTGAGTTATAAGTAGTGTAACTAACACGACTTTCTTTTATATATATAGATAGAAGATAGAATAGTAGTGAGAAGAACAACCTCTTTAACTGCAGTGCAGGAGCTATCCCATCAAGCGCTCTCTACCTCTCAGGCTCAGAAGCGTAAAAACTCTTAAGTGACAATCGTTTCTGACAGCTTATCACATATAAATTTCAAGGGAAGTAACGCGTTTGTTTGTAATTTACTTCACAAAAAAGTCAAATAACACTCAACGCACCGCTAGCTTACAACCTGTTTACTGCGCACCGGTAGCTGCCAGAACGTGTGCTTTATGTCGCTCAGCCATGGAGGTGTCAAAAAAGGCTTAGTAAAAAGGCTTAGTCAATAAGACAGTTTTTCTATTTATGTAACTGACACACATAAATTATAGCCTATGTCCGTCTCCTGGCTCTAAGCTACCTACCCACCAATTTTTAGCCATATCGGTACAGCGGTTCTTGAGTTATAAGTAGTGTAACTAACACGACTTTCTTTTATATATATAGAAGAATAAAATGTTCTCGTGAATGAAAAATTTTTGTTACAAAAAAAATTGTCTGCCAAAAAAAAAAAAAAAATAAATAAATAAATAAAATAAAATAAATGAATAAATAAACAAAAAATCGTCTGCACAGTCAGTCATTTTTTTTCTGAGCCTGCATCTCCGCCATGTTTGCGGAGTCAGAATTAGAGTCCTCACAGAAGATTACTCAGAAAAGTACTTTACAAACATTATTTATTAAAACCATTTTCTTACAAAGTTAGTTTGAAGGAAATCCGACTTTAAGTTCAGGATCAACATTCAACTTAAATTCCCCGTAGGCGCTTATGTTAAATTTTTTTTTCTGAACGGTTCAATATTGAACGAAACATGGTTCAAATCAAAAAGCAAAGTATGGGAATGAGCCTCTCCGAGATCTTTCAAACAAAAAAAAGTTTATTCCATTCGGACGGTTCACTCAAAAGTTATTATGTGGGGAAAGGTTGCTTGAACGGTTCAATGATGAACGAAAAAATGCTCAAATGGAAAATTTAAATACGGTAATGAAGTATCCTTGCTGAGATCCTTCGAACAAAACAAAAAAAAGTTTATTTAAATCGGACTGTTCACTCAAAAGTTATTAGGGGTGACAGCTTGATTGAGCGGTTCAATGTTGAATGAAAAATTGTTCAAATCGAAATGTAAATACGAGAATGAAGTATCCTTGATAAGATCTTTCGAACAAAAAAAAAACAAAAAAAAGTTTGTTCAAATCGGATTGTTCACTCAAAAGTTAGCATCGCGGGACAGGTTGTTTGAACGGTTCAAAGTTGAACCAAAAATTGTTCAAATCGAAAAATCAAATATGGGAATGAGCTGTACTCGCCGAGATCTTTCGAACGAAAAAAATTTTATTCCATTCGGACGGTGCACTCAAAAGTTATTAGGTGGGGAAAGGTTGCTTGAACGGTTCAATGTTGAACTAAAAATGTTTAAATTGAAAATTTAAATACGGTAATAAAGTATCCTTGCCGAGATGCTTCGAACAAAAAAAAAGTTTGTTTAAATCGGACGGTTCATTCAAAAGTTATTAGGGGTGACAGCTTGTTTGAACGGTTCAATGTTGAACGAAAAATTGTTCAAATCGAAAATGTAGATACGGGAATGAAGTATCCTTGAAAAGATCTTTCGAACAAAAAAAAATTGTTCAAATCGGACTGTTCAATCAAAAGTTAGCATCGCAGGACAGGTTGTTTGAACGGTTCAAAGTTGAACTAAAAATTGTTCAAATCGAAAAATCAAATGTGGGATTGAGCTGTACTCGCCGAGATCTTTCCAACAAAAAAATGTTTGTCCAAATCGGAATGTTCATTCAAAAGTTATTAGGGGGGGACAGACAGACAGACCGACAGATATCTGAAACTGAAAATTATGTCAAACATACCTTTATAACACTTAAAGCTGATTTCTAAAAGCAAAATATACCCCTCTCATCAGATGATCAGGACACGTAAAAAGTAAATAAACGAATAAATAAAGTTTTGTCGCACCTTTTAAAGAATGTAACTGCTATAATTCTTCCGTAGAAAAATTTCACAATCGTTTTCAAATGAAAAAAAAAAATAAAAAATGAAATAAAAGTACAAAGAACATTCAAAACACATTTTATCGAAGAAAGAAAAAAAACCTCATTCGTTAATAAAATGTCTCGAATTTTATTTTTAATCCGTTGCCAGTAGTTAAATATAAGTAAAGAATAAAATGCTCTCGTGAATGAACAATTTTTGTAATCAAAAAAAAAAAAATATCGTCTGCCAAAAAAAAAAAATTAATAAATAAAAATAATAATAATAAATTAAACAAAAAAATGAATAAATAAACAAAAAATCGTCTGCCCAGTCAGTCATTTTTTTCTGAGCCTTCATTTCCGCCATGTTTGCGGAGTCGGAGTCGGAATCAGAGTCCTCACAGAAGATTTTTCAGAAAAGTATTTAACATACATTTTTTATCAAAAATGTTTTCTTACAAAGTTAGTTTGAAGGAAATCTGCCTTTAAGTTTAGAATCAACATTCAATTTAAATTTCCCAGTAGGCGCTCATGTTAAAAAATTTTCTGAACGGTTCATCATTGAACGAAAAATGGTTCAAATTGAAAAGTGAAATATGGGAACGAGTCTCTCCAAGATCTTTCGAACAAAAAAAGTTTATTCAATTCAGACGGTTCACTTAAAAGTTATTAGGTGGAGAAAGGTTGCTTGAACGGTTCAATGTTGAACGAAAAAACGTTCAAATTGAAAATTTAAATACGGTAATGAAGTATCCTTGCCGATATCTTTCGAACAAAAAAAAGTTTGTTTAAATCGGATTGTTCACTCAAAAGTTATTAGGGGTGAGAGCTTGTTTGAACGGTTCAATGCTGAACGAAAAAATTGTTCAAATCAAAAATATAGGTACGGGAATGAAGTACCCTTGAAAAGTTCTTTCCAACAAAAAAAAGTTTGTTCAAATCGGACTGTTCATTAAAAAGTTAGTATCGCGGGACCGGTTTTTTGAACGGCTCAAAGTTGAACCAAAAATTTTTCAAATCAAAAAATCAAATATGGGAATGAGCTGTACTCGCCGAGATCTTTCCAACAAAAAAAAGTTTGTCCAAATCGGAATGTTCATTCAAAAGTTATTAGGGGGGGGGGGGACAGACAGACCGACCGACCGACAGACCGACACACAAATTCCTCATCTCAATACCCTACTTTCAAATTTTTAATTTTTCGATATTCATTTTACCTTTTTATTTTTCTAACTTGGCGATATGTTTTTGGACTTGGCGGTATTTTTTTAACTTGGCGATATTTTTTGGACTTGGCGATATTTTTTAGATGCATTAAGCTACTTTTAATACTTTTTTCGTCTTTCTTTTATTTTCAACGGGAAAGTAGGCTAAAAAACTAAAAAATACGCTTTTAGATGAACTAACAATACATCAATATGTAATATAGTTTAGCCTTTAGTATTAATAATAGTATTAAATATATTACTTTTATATTTGCAAATAACGTAAATTTTATCTTTTATTCAGAGTTACAGAGACACGCAACTGAAACACTTATAATTCATCAAAAATGTAATATAGTTTAGCCTTTAGTATTAATAATAGTATTAAATATATTACTTTTATATTTGCAAAAAACGTGAATTAATCTTTTATTAAGAGTTACATACATACAGACAGACAAACAAACCTACATGTGAAACTGATAAAAGCATACTAAAAAGGGTAAAGATATTTCACAGTTACTCGAATGACAACAGCAAACGATAAGTTTCCTCCTCACAGTAAAAATGCGAGAAACAGCAACAACATCCCAACGTCTTAAATTTCTCCCGACAACGATCACTTACCCCAACTGCAGCAACAGATAAAAATTGGCAAGGATTGCGGAGTAGACAAATCCATCACAAAATTGCTTTTAATCCCACCCATTCTTCACTTAAATATAGCGCGAATCATTTTCCGTTTGGCAAGCAGCCACGCCAGTTGCGAAGCAAGTTTACTCTACCCCAGAGCAACGCATTCACTCGTTTAAATAAACTCCGCATTTCGGGTAAAAGAAAATATAAGATTTTTTTCATCGCTGCTGCTAAATTTAAAGAGATTTCGTGGATAGTTGCAAGAAAGTTCGTTTTTAATCACAAATTCCGGCATTATTTATTTTCGATGGCGTTCCATCCCAAAGGGTTGCTACGATTTTGATGGATGACATCGCGACACGTGGATGTGACGTGCGATGTGCTCAGTATGTCTGGAGAAGTGAAAGAAAGTCACTCACACAGCGAGTGAAACATCCATTTATCTGGAGTTGCTAGTTTGGAACTGGCGAGCGAAAGCTCTGGCAAGCTTTTCTTGCTCTTACGTCAGCTTGCGGCTCGAAGCGGACGAGATAAGCTTTTGCTGAACCTGTGCTGAAATTCGAAACGACGAAGAGGAGAAATAACTGAAATTCCAACAATGCGATCGAGTGAATCACATTATTTTTACACTTTGCTTTAATATAAACATAGACTTAAAAAATTAGTGCTTTTGTAACACGAAACTTCAATTTCGTCAAAAATCAGAAATAGTTTTAATTTAAAGAATCAGATCCAGCGAATCACATCAGACACTTTGAAATAATCAACGCACATCAAAAATATAAAAATGGATGTATATATATTTGTATGTTTGTTCCTTATACAAATCCACAGTTTTCGTCGGATTTTCAGCAAACTTGGCACAGAGGTTCCTTGATGAACTAAAATTCCCACAGGCGGGGTTTTAAAATTTAAAAAAAATCCAAAAAACTCAAAATTCAAATTTATTTGTCTTAAAATGGCCATTTTCCTTCAATTTTGAATTTCTGGAGTAAGAATAGAGATAAGCTTTTAAATATATAAATATGAATATTTTCCAACAAAGATTACGATTAACAACGAATTATCAATTTAAGACTCACCTATTTCATTTTAGCATGAAATAAGTTAAAAACAATTATAATTCATGTTCTAATTACTTTGGAACTTTGGCACAAATATTGTATGATGCAGAAAAATTCGAGGCTCCGACAGATATTTAATTCTGGTTTTTACGAGCATTTTTAATAAGCACCCGGGCAATGCCGGGTAATAAGCTAGTACTTAATAAACTAGTGCTTTTGGTAAATCAAAACTGAAATTTGAAATGGGGAAACTGAGAAATAATTTTAAGCTCCAACAATCGGAGGCAGTGAATTACAAAATTTTGACTCTTTGATTTAATCTAAACGCAGATCTAGGATCCAGTGACGGATATATTATGTCGCAATTGCAAGTTAGCCCCCATGACTACAGGGCCCCGAAGAGGATACAAAAAGCAGATGAAAAATTTATTGCATCATTCTGTGATAGTCATAGAGGCCTCGAAATTTGCAATTTAACGAGATTGCAAGTATGAAAGTTCACCACTGCGTAGATGCAATAAATTACAGTGATAACCAACAGCGGAAATTTGAGACAGCTATAGTGAGAGACAATTCGAACTCCAACGATCTGATCTAGTATAAATCATTCATTTTTCACTTAATCTAAAAACAGGAGTGATTATATAACTGTTTGCGATAACTCAAAAGCAGATATCTGAAACGATAATAATTTAATTATAGTTTAAAAAAGCTAAAAAATACGCTTAACTAACATGCACTTATAATACATCAAAATGAAACATAGTTTAGCCTTTAGTGTTAGTAAAAGTTTTAAATATATTACTTTTAAGTTGCAAAGAAAATGAATTTTATCTTTTATTCATAGTTACATGCCAACAACTGAAACACTTGCAATACATCAGCATGTAATACAGTTTAGCCTTCAGTATTAATAATAGTATTAAATACACTATTACATTTGTAATAAACGTGATTTTTTTATCTTTTATTCAGAGTATATCAGTATATATATACTGACAAACAAAGAAACCTACATGTGAAACTAATAAAAGCGTATTAAAAAGAGAGAGCGATGGTTACAATTAAGATTCATTGAAGCACATGTTGAAACTTGGATTTAATCTATACAACTGACCTGATAAATTAGTGCATTCTGTCCATAGCGAATTGGAGTGATAGAAATTATTGAGTAGTGCGAATTAATACTTATTCTTATCCTCTCAGCCTTTCCAGTACTTCTTATACCAATTTGTGTCCTTGATTGGAAAATTTTTCGGTTGAATCTATATTTGTTCATAGGAAAGAAATAACGACAGCTTAAAAATGATTCGAAATTAAGTTACTGTAAGAAATAAACTACTTTAGCAAAGTGAAAATATTTTACGGACGTGTTTATGATGAGCGGACCCCTTCTCAATGCAGAAAAAGTTTTAGGCATCCGACACTAAGCAGTCATTAAAAGATCTTTATGACCCAAAGAAAAGGCTTGAAAAAGCTGAAGAGACTTGTTGAACCTCAAGCTAACGTCAGGAATGATTTATTTCATGACAAATATTACAACATACTTAGCAACTGACAATGCTTGATGTGTACTTGTACTTTAGCGTTGGCAACTTTTTTGTCTATCGTAAAGGAAATAGCTGAGTTTTTGCGAAACGTGGATTTTTATATAAAATACTAGCTGCCAGGGCAGCTAGATTAGCTTCCTGCGGCATGTTGATGCATAAGTTCCCCCCTCTCTAACTTTTACCTCATTCTGAAGTTATATTATTTGATATAATTTAATGTTCATTCGATTTCAAGACATACCACGCACGTGGCCTGGCGTTGCACGGGCACTTCGTGCCCTGAAAGTAGTGAGAAAAAAATTTCAAGAAACTACTCCCCGCCAAGGCGGCTCGCTTACAGGCGCTTCACGCCTTTACTTTTTTCCTATATAAAAAAAATCATTCGAATTATTGAGATGCTTCACGCCTTCAAGATGGTGAGGAAAGTTTCAGTAAGTTCAGCTCGCTCAAAGGAAAAAAGCAGACATAGATACTCAGTTTTTAATATAAGTAGATGGCTCTTCAACAAATAAATGTTTCAAAATATTACCAGTAGCTAGCGATAAAAATTCTACGTAAGTGGCCCGCTTATGAGTTTCGTGTTTGATTTAGTTAAGCCTTCATTCAAAATTCTCATTATCATTGTTATTATACTGTTTCATAGCAACGACGGTTTGCAAGAATGGATTTCATATTTAATCATTTATTAGGCTTAATCGCTTCAAACTTGACTACTTATTAATTGATATCTTCGCTAATTAAAATCGTATAATTATATCAATTGAAACTAATGAAGCCTGAAAAATTACCTATCTATCGGTACCTGGTTCGACTTTCAGTTCATTGGCGTTCAGGAGAAAGAAGCGTGACATAGAAAGATAGTTAGAAAGATAGAAAGAAAGATAGTTAGAAAGATACTCAGTTTTTAATATAAGTAGATAATATTTTTCGTATTTATTCATTTGAAGATTTATGTTTTGCAGTTTTGATGTATTTGACAATAGTAAATATTTAATTCGCGTAAATTAACTTAATAATTTTAAATCAGAATATCTTACGCACTTTTCGTCTTTTTCTTACTTGAGGGGGAAAACGTTTTCTTTTACGAATAATTTTAAGAATATTCAAAAATTTTTAACATCTTCGCTGCTCTCGATACGCAATAATAAATAAGGAGTTTTTTGTGTGTATTGTTCAAGGACAAAACTGGAAAACAAACGATAAATGATTTTTAAAATGAAAACTTTCATTGAACTTAGTGAACCTAAGGCCCCCTATATAGACGAACCGACGCATCACGATTAAGTTTCACCAGCGCGTGGATCCAGCGCGTGTTTGAGTGCTTGAGCGATTGTTTTTTCTGGCCAGTAATCGCGTTTTCGTAATTTTTTACTGTGAGCAATTATTAGCGGCATGTGGATTTAGCAAAGCTCAGCAGTGTGCCAAAACTTTTTTCTGATAATCCTACTCCACAACAATGAAAAATTGAAAGTAAAAGTTCATGAATTGGATCCAAAGGGGTGAAACTTAATCTTGATGCGTCGGCCTGTCTATATAGCGGCTCTAAGTGAACCTAAAGACAGAGAGAAGAGAGAGAGAAAGAAAGAAAAAGTCTTGAGCGTCAGTTTTATTGGGTTTTTGAAACTCTGCAATCATGTTCGGATCGCAAATTTTGCTTACGTTCACAAATTTTTCATAGAACAAGTTTTGAACTCGTGGCATAATTTAAAATTTAAAGCTAAATGAAGAAAACATTTTCACGATTCCCCGCCGCCTCAAGCAATCAAGCTCTCCATTAACCCCCCCACGGACATGCACGTAATATCACGGTCTCTTTAAATCCCCCTCAAGACCAGTGGTCGGAAGTAGCACGCTACAAGTAGCGAAACTACTGTAGTAGCTACATTTTTTAGTAGTTTGTAGTGTAGCACACTACTTTTTTAAAAAAAGTAGAGTAGTGAGTAGCGCGATACAAAAAATAGTAGTTTGTAGCGATTTCTGGAAACTACTTTTAAATTAAAAAAAAAAATGAGAAAAAATTAAAGGAAAAAAGAGAAGAAAGGTTTCTCTGACTGGTGCAAATCTTGCACGAGTATAGCAGCGGAAGCAATGAGAAATAAGTACCATAAAAATATGAGCTGATTCCCTTAGATACATCATTTTGACGAAATTCTATCTGTTTGATGTCATAGGTTTATTTGGCATCATAATTTTTATACTTCTTGAAATAATTTTCATGTCCCTAAAATTCGACGGCAAGTAATTTTAAAGATTGAATTCTTTCAATTTTTCAACTATTGAATCATGTCATGTCATAATGGCGAATATTCGTAAAAATTGTAAAAAAATCCAAAACGGACAAATTTTAGCAAAAAAAAAAAAAAAAAAAGAAAAAAGGAAAGGAAAAGTAACAAATAAATTCAAAGACAATTCCTAGTTCTATTCCATATTCAAATGAGTTAATTTCATAATGTCAACCAGTTTTCGAATTTTTCGAGTCAATCCAGAAACGTTGCATGCTTTTTATCTATTTATTATTTTTTTTTAAGTAGCGAAGTATCGACTACAATTCAAAAGTAGTTTGTAGTCACTACATTTAAAAAAAAGTGGTTGTAGTTAACTATATTTATAACAAAGTAGTTGTAGTTGTAGTTCGCTACAGAATAAATGTAGTTTTTCCAACCACTGCTCAAGACGGACTTGCATGTAAAAAAATGCCAGGGAAAAGCTACTAGGGAACAGTTACTCGCCGGGAAATTCCATCCTCGCTTCCCCTGTCCACTCCCGTTTTCAGGCATTTTTTACGTGCAAGTCCGTCATGAGGGGGATTTTAACAAGCCGTCATATTACGTGCATGTCTGTGAGAGGGTTAAGCATCACCGAATACAGGACGAGACGAGATAACACCTGTTCCGAGTGACACCTACGATTAAATCGTGTGGCCCGCTCTAAACGAATGAGAGTATAATAGCGTTTAATGTGTCTTATTTATTTATTAGCAAAATTATTAGAGAATTAAATATTTAAAAGAAATAAATGAAGTGATAATTTCTGTTTTAAGAATTAAAAAAAAAAGTTACTTAATGCAACAATTTGGTGTAACGCACAAAACACAAGCCGCCCATTAACGTATTTTTTTTTAAAGTACGCCATCCCTTTGTACATATTCAACAATGTTAAATTTAATAAATTACGGGAAGATGTATGTAAAAATTTACAAAATAACCCACATGGGTAAACATTCAATTTTGGAATAGAAAAATAATTTTGGTTAATAATAAATTGAAATAAAAATATAAGTAAAATATTTACATGCAGGGAATGAAAAAAAAAATCTTTAAAAAATAAAATAAAATAAATAAATGAAAAAATAAATAAAATATATAAATAACAAAAAATAAATTAAAAAGAAAAATAAATAAATAAATGAATAAAACATTAAAAAAATACATATATAAATAAATAAATAAATAACAGAAGAAAGAAAATGAAAAAGATGCAGTTAATAGTATTGAAATTAAAAAAAAATATATATCCGAAAAGAAAATGCTCGTAGTCTATTTGAAAAGAAATAAGAGCAGTAATTTTCTTTTTTGCTTTAACGAATTAATTATTCGGCCATTAAAGAATGCAAAACTTTCCATCGGATAGGCCCAAACTTACCCATTCGACATCCACTGTTTCGATTCCCCGCCGCCTCAAGCAATCAAGCTCTCCATTAAGCATCACCGAATACAGGACGAGACGAGGTGACACCTGTTCCGAGTGACACCTCTGATTAAATCGTGTGGCCCGTCCGTACTTTCTCTCCGATTCATCCCACGCGTCAGGCCGTTGTCAAGGAAACCCCATCTCGCGGTTAAATCGAAGGAAAATGGGATGATGATGTCGTTAGCAGGCCTATCAGCCAGAGCCCGGAGAGATTGTCGAACGTTTTGGGGCACAGAGGACACCGATAGCCGAGGGCGGGACAGCCCCCCCCCCCTCTCCTCTTCTTCAAAAAAGGATAAATTCGAGCGGGAGAAATTATGGAGTTATTCTAAACTCAGGCGAGGTAATGCCATTAAGATAACACGTTTGTAGGACGGCGTGTCAAAGTTTGGAATTTTCTTTTTTGAAAATAAGTTTTGAAGGAGGCCCGATAATCCGAATGTTGTTAACCCGAAAGATCGTATGGAATTTAAATTAGGGTGTACTTTTTAGAGTGAAAATATAAATACATAAATAAATGAAATAAAAGTAAAAAATGTTATAATAGAACTAATAGAAGTTCGCAGCATGCGAAAAAATTTGCAAGGAGGAACATGTAACCTCTTAATGATCTTATATTTTTAAGAAAACAGTCATAAAAGTGCCACTTAAAAAAGAAAAAAAAAGATTATACGATGTAAGTATTGGGGTAATATACGTATCTATTTGAAACTTTTGTATTTTTTTAGCTCAAACTTTACAGGCTTTAGCCCGTAAAAATTACGGGCTCGAAAAATAAAAGTCGAAAGCTCTGCCCGTGCTTTTGACGGGACTGTGCAAAAAAGGGGGTGAAAATGAAAAACAGGCAACGTTTTTAAAAAAGCTACTGGTTTGCTTTGGCACAGATTTCTCCTGCAATTGCTAACTCTATATTTGTTATCTAATTACGGAGTTCCGATTTGGGATATTTAATCTGTTTTAGGTTTGCATAATTTTAAACGCAAGATGCTTCGTTGGTAATTTGCTTATAGCTACAACATCTCTGGGTTATTTTCTGTCACAAAAGTACAATTTCAAAACTTGAAAGACATCAAAACTAGATTCTGTATGCGTAAGTCCACTTCAAAAAATGAACTTTTGTTTCTACAGTATAATTCTGGCAGCCAAGATTCCAATTTAAAACTGTAAAATGCACAGTAATAAACCGTAAAAATAATAATAATTTTACAGTTTATTACCACAAAAGTAGCTGTATTATACTGTAAAAACAACAGTATAATATTAGCATCGGAGGTTCCAGCTTAAAAATGTAAAATGCACAGTAATAAACTAAAATTAGCAATTTTACAGTTCATTACTTTAAAGCAGAAATGTTTCAGTTTAGTAGTATAAAATTAGCAAATTTTACAGTTTATTACTGTAAAATTAGCAATTTTTAGTTTGTTACTATAAAATTATCTGTATTATACTGTAAAAACAACACCTATTTCTTAAAGTGTATTTATATATAGGCAAAGGAAAAAAAAAACTTTTAGAATGAATAAAATAGAAATTTAGGTTTAAATTTGAGTGAAATGTTTTTCGTGAGTGCAATACCGCCTTTATTTCGTGCACAGAAATAAAAAGAATCAATTTCAAGGAAGCTTAATACTTTTTATATTATGAGTTTTTGAAAAGTTTTTAATGAAAAAATGTTCAAAGCAAAATAATTATATGTCGTAAAAAACACTACGTTGTACTCCAAAAATAATACAAAATTTAATCCAAAGAGGAACGTTTTTTCTGGTCGAACGGCCGTAAATAAAAACATTTTAAAAAATGAGTTACTAACAAAAGCCGCCAGACTTAATGAGCTTAAATTGTTAAGACGCAGTATTTAAAAAATTATTTCCTTTTTTCTGTTTGAAAGATATTGATTTTAGAAGACGCATAAATCGTTGAAAAAGTATATAAAAGACTGGGAAATTTTTAAAGGAGGCGATAACTGGTATTTGAGTTTAAAAAAATATATTTTTCCAATGCTTCATTATTTTAAAATATTACAGAGCGAGTCATTTTCAAGAAAGCTAAATAATTTTTTTATGGCAACAGCCCCCTAACCAAGGCATTTTTCGTGCCTCGCATATTAGAGTGGGTCGAAAATGACTTTTTTTTTATTTCGATGATGCGGAGTGCGAAAAAGGTGCCATTGCGGGAGCAAAGTACACATAAAAAATTTGAAATTTTTTGGTCAATTTCCTGATCTGCCGCAATCACGTTGAAGTTTGGAAAAAATGCAGTTTTTTAAGATTTTTAGCAAATTATTAAAAAAAAAAAATCTTCTATTTTCGATAACGGGTAGGGCGGAAAAGGTGCCACTGGGAACATAGAAATCCCATAAAAACTTTAAGGTCTGTGGCATAATCCCTTCCTTTTCCAGAAATGCTTAGATGATTTGGCAATTTCCTGTTTTTTTTTACTTCTTTAATAAATTTTGTCAAAACGTTAAAACGCTATTTTCGGTGTATTCGTCTTAAAATAATTGTATTTTTTGCCATATATGACATATTTCAGACGTTTAGTGCTAAAAAAATTCAATAATTTCCAAGAAATCTCTAAAAAACTGCATTTTTTCCAAACTTCAACGCAATTGCGGCAGATCGAGAAATTGAACAAAAAAAATTCAAATTTTTTATGTGCACTTTGTTCCCCCAATGACACCTTTTACGCAACACCCATCATCGAAATAAAAAAAAAGTCATTTTCGGTCCACCCTATTGTGTATACACCAGTAAAAAGAGAAGCAATTCTTATTTGAATTGCTAAAAGTTACTTTTAGTAAAACATCAGCAAAAGATCAATCTCTACTAATAATAAAGCTGAAGGTGGATCTGTCTGTCCTTCTTTCCTTCCTTCCTTCTGTCTGTTACGCGCGTAGCGCCAAAACCGCTCGGTCGATTTTCATGCCACTTGGCACAAAATTAGTTTGTAGCATGTAGTTTTGCACCTCGAAGCGATTTTTCGAAAATTCCATTTCGTTCTTTTTCTATTCGAATTCTTAGCGGAAATTCGATAAAATAGGGAAGAAATATTTCATACACATTTTCAAGTCTTATGTCATTCGAAAGCTTGAAATTTTCTGCACAAAATGAAGTTTTTTCGAAGTTTCTACGATCATCAGGAGAGCTGTAATAATTGTTTTTAGAATCCCGAAATTCAAGGCTTACCTTCAGTAAAGCAAACCAAACGATTCTAAAATGGTTGACCTCGAGAATAAAATTTGTTTGAAAAGAGAGATAAAATGAATTATTTTATCAACGGAAATCAACTTTTCATGTTGTTACTATGGTTACGTGTTCATACTTATTTTTGTTTCGTTCTTTTTCCAGGGTTGCCACGTCAATCTTCGTAGCTACGGCCAGACGTAGAATTTTTGATTCTACGGTAGTATTTTTTCGGCCCAAATAAGGAGCGTAGTATTTTTCTGGCAACCCTGTTTCCAATATACTAATGACTTAATTAAAAGATTTGGCGGATTTTTTTTTTTTTTTTTCATAGATTTCGCATTTCAGCAACATTGATTTTGGCAACGTTTGGAAACAGTAGTATTTTGTAATATTTTTTTTAGAGGAGGCGTAGTATTTTTTTGTTCCAATTCTCTGGCAACCCTGTCTTTTTCCCGGTGAAGATGCTTTGGGACCCTGCTTGGCGCGTTTTGAAAAAGTCAACTACGCAAAATAGCTAGGGTTACCACGCTTGACGCTCCTATCGTTCATTTAGCGAGAAAAGGGTACCTACAGGGTGCGGCAGAAAAACCCGGACAAAGATTTATTGTGATAATTTTATTAAATAAAAGAAATTAAGCAAAACAACAATTAATAATGTTAACATAGACTTCTTACAATAATATACTCAGCCGGTTTGGAAGTGGCTTCCTCCAACAGTGATACACAAATCCAAACGTAACTTGAAATTTTCAGCGATGGGCCGCAGCTCTTCCAGCGACAATCGGTCTCATTCTCAAAGAAGCGACTGCTTCAGCGACTCCAAGCTTTTGTGGGGCTTAGCAACGGCCCTGGTTTCCAAAATGGACCACACATTGTAATCCATGGGATTCAGATCCGGCGAGTAGGGGGCCATTCCGTAGAGGAGATGAAGTCTGAAAAATGGTCCGGCACAAGTCCTGAGTCGTTTTTGGTCTGTGAGCCGACGCTGAGTCCTTCTGGAACACCCAATCCTCATCACCAAAGTACTGCTAGGCCCACCGAATCACGACGGCCTGAAGAATGTTGCGGTGATACCCTTCTTGGTTGCTTTTGACCCCTTAATCCACAAAAACAAGAGGAGTCTTGCCGCTATCGCAAATTCCTCCCCAGACCAGCACCGATTGTGGATTTTGGTGGTGTTTGACAATGGCCGATGTGCCAGGAGCTTCAGTGAACTAGATTCTGTCGTTTTGGCGGTTATGCGCCTGTTCGACCGTGAACAACTTCGCATCTGTGAAGAGGATGCGCTTCCACTGCTCACCTGCGGCCCGACGTTTGAGCTGGCGACATGTTTGAAGTCTCACGCGCTTGTTCTCTTCAGTGAAAAGTTGCACATTTTGGAGCTTGTACGGCTTCAGTTTGAGTTTTTGTTTAGCTATTCGCCGAACTGATTGGTCGCTGATTCGATCTTACGAGCGATTTTTTGAGTGGAGACCATCGAATTTCGTTGCACTCGCTTCTTGATGAGCCTACGGTTGGAAAATGTGTTCACGGTCTATTTTTTTATGCTTCTTGGACGGCGTAAGTCATGACCAAGCTCTTTGTATCGGCTAATTGCATCGGAAACAGCCTGTCGAGGAATTTTGAGCAAACGAATTGACGTTTACCAGCTCGAAACAGTGAAAAAATAGCAACGCATCTTTCTGTCATTCTGCAAACAAAGTAACAATGATGAGTACAAAATCGACACTGCACTCCTCAATGCAGGAAAACATATAGAATCTTCTAAAAAAAGAAATAGCTGTATACGGTAAAACGTTTTGGTGTCAGGACGTGACAAACTTTGTCCGAGTTTTATTGCCGCACCCTGTAAAGCACAGATTAACGAAATATCGTATCAATTGCGATATTGCATCGTTTTTTTAAAGTGTTTCATTTCGGAAAATGTATTGTTTTGTTTTTTAAGCTAGGAAAGAAAACTTTCTTCTTCTTTTAAACTTTGGTAAGATTTCTGTTGGTTCCTGTTACCAACAAAATTGTTCTTATTTTCTCTTTTGCCTTATTTTTGTCCATCTCCTTTGGGGCTGCATTCGAATATTCCAAGGGGGTGTTTTACCCCATTTATCGGGTAAATCAGTGTTTTCAATGCAAGGTGATATGAATTGGTTAACAAAAGTGATATGAATTGGCGCGACCACTTGGCGATATATCGCCAAGCTTTTGATCGCCAAGTATTTGACGCCAAATTGGCGATTTTTTTTTTTTTTTGATTTAGGTTCAATTTGGCGCTGTTGGCGATATTTTGCGAAAAATCCACTGAATGATGTTAAAATCGACGATATTTAGGAGATTAATCATTGTAAAACATTTTCTTGCATTGTTTCGTAGCAAACTAGGGATACAAATGTTTGAATTGTTATCTTGCTCACTCCAAGCACTATTTTAGCACTTAAGGCATCTACTAAGAAATTTACACGTAAAATTAAGTAGTGTGGGGTCCATATCAGATCTTTATATCACTTTGAAGGAATTATAGTTGAATAAAACTAAAATAGAACATTTTTTCTGCTATATCAATTATTTTACAAATGAACTTTTAATTTTATACCACGGGCAAAGCCGTGCGGGCACCGCTAGTGATAAAATAATTATAAACATTTTTCCTTCTAATTTTGTGTATTAATGAATAAAAACGCTTCAAATTTTGATTTTATGCTGACGTTTTAATCTGGAAAAGTTATGAAAGAATTTCTTAGCATCATATGGCGAAAACTATTCCATTAGTTTTCTTCAAAATTTCAACTTTTCCCACTACCTTTTTATCTTCGGAACTTATGCTGGGGATGGAATAAAACGTGAACGCATTAAGGGGTTTAACCCTAACTTCTAACGAGGAAAGAAAGAGTTTGGGGCACCCCTGCCCCGACAAAACCCTGCTTTTATTAGTTTCACATGTGGGTTCGTTTGCTTGTTTGTATGTATGTATGTATGTAACTCTGCATAAAAGATAAATTCACGTTCTTTACAAATATAAAAGTAACAAATTTAATACAATCATTAATACTAAAGTCTGAACTACATTACTACATGATGATGTATTATTCGTCTTTCAGTTGTATGTGTGTATGTAACTCTGAATAAAAGATAAAATTCACGTTCTTTGCAAATATAAAAGCAATAAATTTAGTGCAATTATTAATACTAAAGGCTAAACTATATTACATGTTGATGCATTATAAGCTCATGTAAACTTAGCGGATATTTAATAGTATTGAAAATCAGAGGGAATAAAAGCGTATTTTTTTAGTTTTTAGCCTACTTTCCCGTTAAAAATCAAAGAAAGACGAAAAAAGTATTAAAAGTAGCTTAATGCATCTAAAAAATATCGCCAAGTCCAAAAATTATCGCCAAGTTAAAAAATTTCGCCAAGTCCAAAAAATATCGCCAAGTTAAAAAAATAAAAAGGTAAAATGAATATCGAAAAATTAAAAATTTGAAAGTAGGGTATTGAGATGGGGAATTTGTGTGTCGGTCGGTCTGTCTGTCCCCCCCCCCTAATAACTTTTGAATGAACATTCCGATTTGGACAAATTTTTTTTTTGTAGGAAAGATCTCGGCGAGTACAGCTCATTCCCATATTTGATTTTTCGATTTAAACAATTTTTGGTTCAACTTTGAACCGTTCAAATAACCTGTCCCGCGATGCTAATTTTTCAGTGAACAGTCCGATTTTGACAAACTTTTTTTTGTTCGAAAGATCTTATCAAGGATACTTCATTCCCGTATTTACATTTCAGATTTGAACAGTTTTTTGTTCATCATTGAACCGCTCAAGCAAGCTGTCACCCCTAATAACTTTTGAGTGAACAGTCCGATTTAAATAAACTTTTTTTTTTGTATCCAATGATCTCAGCAAGGATACTTCATTACCGTATTTAAATTTTCAATTTGAACACTTTTTCGTTCAACATTGAACCGTTCAAGCAACCTTTCCCCACCTAATAACTTTTGAGTGAACAGTCCGAATGGAATAAACTTTTTTTTGTTTGAAAGATCTCGGAGAGGTTCATTCTCATATTTCGCTTTTTGATTTGAACCATTTTTCGCTTAATATTGAACCGTTCAGAAAAAAATTTAACATTAGCGAATTTAAGTTGAATGTTGATTCTGAACTTAAAGTCGGATTTCCTTCAAACTAACTTTGTAAGAAAACCGTTTTGATAAATAATGTTTGTAAAGTACTTTTCTGAATAATTTTCTGTGAGGACTCTGATTCCAACTCCGACTCCGCAAACATGGCGGAAATGCAGACTCAGAAAAAAAAAATGACTGACTGTGCAGGCGATTTTTTGTTTATTTATTCATTTGTTTTATTTTATTTATTATTATTATTATTATTTTTTTGCAGACGATTTTTTTTGTAACAAAAATGTTTCATTCACGGGGGCATTTTATTCTTCATTTATATTTAACAACTGGCAACGGATTAAAAGTGATATTCGAGACATTTTATCAACGGACGAGTTTTTTTTTTTCTTTCTTTGATAAAATGTGTTTTGATGTACTTTGTACTTTCAATTTTTTTTTTTTTGAAAACGATTGAGGAATTTTTCTACGGAAGAACTGTAACAGTTACATTCTTTAAAAGGTGCGACAAAACTTTATTTATTCATTTATTTACTTTTTATGTGTCTATTTCATCTGATGAGAGGGGTATATTTTGCTTTTAGAAATCAGCTTTAAGTACTAAAAAGGTATGTTTGACATAATTTTCAGTCCCAGATAATCAAGAGAATAATGATCAGATGCTAGAATGCCGATGTCGATGTATGGGGAAGTAGACTCGTTTAGTTCTTGACAGAACTTCTTGTTTAAACTATAATTTAAATTATTTTTAGGTGTCATTCTGACAAACAGTTTTAGTATATAAAAATAAGACTGATAAATTAAAGAAAAGAAAAAAAAAAGAAAAAGTAATACAGAGGACATCAAAATGAAGTTGGAAAGATCAATGTAAGGCAGAGCGAGCTTGAAAACAAATTTGGAAAAATAGAAATTGGATCACAGGGTAGTCAGAACCGCGAACAATTGGTAATTAACTTCAGAAATAAGGTTTCAAGAACTTTTTCTGAGATAAATTTACAGCAGTAACTTACTTCCGAACAATTAGAAAAAAAGAAAAAAAGACAACGACATTATTTTTTGTAAGATTTTTTTTTAAGTGTAGAGTAAAAAGAAAACCAGCATAATGAAAACAAGAGAGGAGTAATAAGTAGATATTATAAAATAAAAAATGAGTAAAATTAAAACCATAAAATAAATGAAGAATGAAAATTTGTTTTTAAATCGAAATCAGACATTTTCATTGATTTGAACGTTATTTAGAAACTAGCGGTACCCGCACGGCTTTGCCCGTGGTATAAAATTAAAAGTTCATTTGTAAAATAATTGATATAGCAGAAAAAATGCTCTATTTTAGTTGTAATTCAACTATAATTCCTTCAAAGTATGATATAAAAATCTGGTATGGACCCCACGCTACCTATTTTTACGTGTAAATTTCTTAGTAGATGCCTTAAGTGCTAAAATAGTGCTTGGAGTGAGCAAGGTAACAGTTCAAACATTTATATCCCTAGTTTGCCACGAAACAATGCGAAAAAAATGTTTTACAGTGATTAATCCCCTAAATATCGCCGATTTTAACATCATTCAGTGGATTTTTCGCAAAATATCGCCAATAGCGCCAAATTGAGTCCAAATAAAAAAAAAGAATTTTTTTGGCCAACTTGGCAATATGTCGCCAAATTGGCGGCAAATACTTGGCGACCAAAAGCTTGGCGATAACCATAAAAGGCTCCATAAAAGGAGTAAAACACCCCCTTGGAACATTCGAATGCAACCCCAAAGGGGGATACACAAAAGTAAGCCAAAAGAGAAAATAAGAACAATTTTGTTGCTCACAGAAACCAACAGAAATCTTACCCAAGTTTAAAAGAAGAAGAAAGTTTTCTTTTCTAGCTTAAAAAACAAAACAATATATTTTCGGAAATGAAACACTTTAAAAAGAACGATGCAATATCGCAGTTGATACGATATTTGGCTAATCTGTGCTTTAGGTACCCTTTTCTCGCTAAATGGACGATAGGCGTGCCAAGCGTGGTAACCCTGACTATTTTGCGTAGTTTCTCTCGGAGCTTTCAATTCCGCGAGACACGCAAAAACGCACCAGTTGGTGACTTTTTGAGAACACATATGCACATTTTCACCGGGAAAAAGACAGGGATGCCAGAGAATTGAAACAGAAAATTACTACGCCTCCTCTAAAAAATACTACAAAATACTACTGTTCCAAACGTTGCCAAAATCAATATTGCTAAAATGCAAAATCTATGAAAATGAAAAAAAAAAAAAAATCCGCTAAATCTTTTAATTAAGTCATTAAAGTATATTGGAAACAGGGTTGCCAGAAAAATGCTACGCTCCTTGTTTGGGCCGAAAAAATACTACCGTAGTAACAAAAATACTACGTCTGGCAACGCTGGAAAAAGAACGGAACAAAAATAAGTATGAGCACGTAACCATGGTAACAACATGAAAAGTTGATTTCCGTTGATAAAATAATTCATTTCATCTCTCTTTTCAAACAAATTTTATTCTCGAGCTATTATATTTAGAATCGTTTGGCTTGCTTTACTGAAGGTAAGCCTTGAATTCCGGAATTCTAAAAACAATCGTTACAGCTCTCCTGATGATCGTAGAAACTTCGAAAAAACTTCATTTTGTGCAGAAAATTTCAAGCTTTCGAATGACATCAGGTTTGAAAATGTGTATGAAATATTTCTTCCCTATTTTATCGAATTTCCGCTAAGAATTCGAATAGAAAAAGAACGAAATGGAATTTTCGAAAAATCGCTTCGAGGTGCAAAACTACATGCTACAAACTAATTTTGTGCCAAGTGGCATGAAAATCGACCGAACGGTTTTGGCGCTACGCGCGTAACAGACAGACAGACAGAAAGAAAGACAAACCTTCAGCTTTATTATTAGTAGAGAAGAGATGTTTTTTAAGTAATTGATGAATCAAAAATACTTTCTCCGATAGATTTCCAATTGAACTCAAACCAGAATAAATTGAAACTGAATTAATCCCACTTGTCTGTGACCCCAAAACTAGAATACAATAAGAAATGTTTTTTAATGTTGCGCCTAGACTTTTTTTTAATAGCGAGGAGATGATTTGCATGGATTAAAAAGTTCTAAATTGACACAGTAAACAAAAATGTTTCAAATCGTTTTCGAACTTCCGCAAAAAATAAAAAGTTTAAAATACATAAAAATGTATATGCTTATACATTCAACAGTATATGTCATGAAGTTATGAAATTAACGATCCTATTTCTACAGAAAATATAGCAGTAATTACAAAGACAAAAGATGATTTTTTTCTTTCTTTAACTATCATTTATTTATGTATGTAAAAATAAATTAATTACTGCTTTGTTGTCTATTAACTAAGACAAAAAGGTATGTGTGTATACATACGAGATAAAAGTTTCTTGAGCACATTTACCACCTAAACGCTCTTATTTTTACAGTCGACATCAGTCTCAAAAGAAAACAAACCTGATTAAAAAGATAAATATATTTATAAATTTATTTTTATATTCATTTATTTCTTTTGATAATAATGATGCGCTCAACTGAAAATCACTCGTATATATCGGCAAAAAGAAAAAAAAAGGAAAATAAAATCTAACCCTTAAATATTGGCTCGACAAATCTGTTTTCGGAATAAAATTTGAAGACGATTTGAAAACTGCCAGACTCGTGCACATAAAACGGGGACTTATTGGCATTCTCGCGACAAAATCGATCCAATATTCAGAAGAGAAGAATTTCCGAATTTGAAAAGCAAATAAACACTCGCCAGCAAGAAACAAATAAAACAAGAAGTCCCCATAAAAAGAAGGGTGATTTGAATATTCGGGAACTCTTTTCTTTTTTTTTTTTTGTTGAATCTTCAGTTTGTGAGGGTGCAGAAAACTTTTCTCACAACAATTAGCATTTAATATTAGTATTGACAAGAGAAATCTTTAAAAATGGGGTAGAAGAAAAACTCGAGAAAAAAGTTCTAAAGGGTCATTCCATAGAAATGTCAACCTCAGCCGAAGAAAAAAAAAAAAAAAAATACCGAAGTGAAAAAAGTATCAAAAAATAAATAAATAAATAAAACTCATACAACATAAGAAGTTTAAAAAAAATTGAAAAGTATTGTAATTATCACTGAGATTAGCCATAATAAATAGTTTGTAATGTGTTTACTATTCGATGGTTACGTTAGTCACACTCCATCTTGAGTAAAAGTGACACTTAAGACTAAAAAAAAATTAGGATTTAACAAATGTGTTTTATGTTTTTAAAAGTCAACTTTACACATTTTTCAAATATATCATTCAATTTTTAACACTTGCTTAACTTTCGCCTTAAATTTTGCCTCACAACATGAGCATTCATTTTCAGGGTTGCAAAAATGTTACGTTAGTCACGCTGCTATTTTGGTTGAAAAAATATCTACCGTCAGTAATTTTGTTTTAAATTCTTAGTAGAAATGATACATAGATACCACGTACATTGTAAATCCATCAGCATAACTAAAAAATATTTTTTATCATTTAAGCTACAAGTAAAAACAGTTACAAAATCAGCTCTGAATGTTACGTTAGTCACCTAAATCACAAACGAGCATTCCATTCAACATTTTAACTCTCAACCTTTTTTCTTTTTGATTCACCTAACTTACATCTGCTGGCTGGGGGGTACCATTTAAGAAAATCGTTTCAAAAATGCTCCTTTTGAGGTTATTTGCTTGTCGACGAAGTCCCAATATATTATTGTCCAAGAGACTTGAACAACGTCGAAAAAACAAGAATTTTAAGTCGTCAGGCTAGTTCATAAATCTTTACCTATGTTCATCTGAGCAGCATGCTATGTGTCTGGCGGCCACGATTGGTTGCGCTTTTTTGTACTGCCCACCACATTTTTGCTGATGGTAAAAATTTATTTTTAAGTCATTTTTGGGCAATTCCACGTCAATCAATCACGAAAAAGACCTCACCATTTCTGATTTTAACAAAAATTGGTGTGAAGGACGCATATGATAAGATAAGTAATCCTGACAAGTTTTAGATTTCTACATCAAAAATTGTACGAAATACAGAGCTGTCAAAAAACTTAAAAAGTGCGAAAAAAAAAAGTTCACACATGCAGATGACCGTAACTTCTACTCTAATTATAGTAGAATAAAAAAACCAAAAAACCATCGTGAAGGCAAGAAATATGAGCTTTCCATTGATATAATATAAAAATCACATACTTTCGACATGTTTAAGTTTCTAATTGCACCAAAATGGTAAAAAATCACTATTTTTACCAGCAAAAATGAGATGCGCAGTAAGAAACGCGACCACTCTCAGCTGCCAGACACCTCGTATGCTGCTTAGAAGAGCACAGGGAAAGATATTAACCCATTAATGCCTGACATTTTTTTTCCAAAGATATTTTGTATACTGGTTACAAACAGTGTTTAATGGACAGGAAAAATAATTAAAAAAATATTATGTAAAAAATATTTTTTTTATTAAGGAAAGAAAGATCGTCCCTTAAAAGCAGTGGTCGGAAGTAGCGCGCTACAAGTAGCGAAACTACTGTAGTAGCTACATTTTTTAGTAGTTTGTAGTGTAGCGCACTACTTTTTGAAAAAAGTAGAGTAGTGAGTAGCGCGATGCAAAAAAATAGTAGTTTGTAGCGATTTCTGAAAACTACTTTTAAATTTAAAAAAAATAATAATAAATGAAAAAATTTAAAAAAAAGAGAACGAAGGAAAAAAACAAGGTGGTTCTTGTGGCGAATATTCGTAAAAATTGTTAAAAAAATCTAAAAAGGACAAATTTTAGCAAAAAAAAGGAACAAAAAGGAAAAGTAACAAATAAATTCAAAGACAATTCCTATTTCTATTCCATATTCGAATGAGGTAAATTTTTAATCTAAACCACTTTTCGGCTTTTTTCGGTCTATCCTCAAACGGTGTGTTCTTTTTATTTATTTATTTTTTAAAAAGTAGCGAAATAGCAACTACATTTCAAAAGTAGTGTAGCTCGCTACATATAAAAAAAGTAGTTGTAGCTGTAGTTAACTACATTTATAAGAAAGTAGTTGTAGTTGTAGTTCGCTACAAAAAATATGTAGTTTTTCCAACCACTGCTTAAAAGTTAAGATAGACCCCAGAGGGTACATACTTTTTTTACTAATTTTTTTTTTCTGCCCACGATATAATATTTAAAAAGACATTTTATAAGAAGAAATAAAATCAGCGATGAACATAAACTGGGAAGCTGGGAATAACTTTAAAAACTTAGCTTTTTTTCTTGAGATTGTGAGCGATGTCATTTTTGATAAAGGTCATATTAAAACTGCTACAGAACACCCTTTACAATGGTTATGTGCTGCAATCTGTTAATAACGAATTGAAACAATACCAAGGTACTAATCGAACACTATTATTTGGTTGAAATGTTTATTTTGGGGAAATTCAGACCCTTTTTTGGACCGTCCCTAAAAAGGGACGCTAGGTATTAATGGGTTAAAAGCCAGACGTCTTAAAAGTGTCACTCGAAAACGTTGCTTCAACGACTAATAGTGAAGTGTGTAAAAGTGATATCTTGTAATTGGGGGCTATAAGTTTGAAATGGTTACTGATTTCATTTACATAGGATCGTGGTTCAACCAGAACAGTTACGTTCTTCCTAAAATGCAGCTAACAAAGTGTTTAATGGTTCAAAGCGTTTATTGGGTGCAGATTTTTCAAGCAGAGAAACAAAGATATCACTCTTCAAGACTCTCATACGTCCTCTTTTAAGTAAAGCTTGTGCCCCACCTGTCACATGTTACACTATTTTCCATAAACCTATTCTAATATATCTATATATAAAACGCATGACGCCATACTTCTTGTTACGCTCGCCATCCCCCTGGTCACAAACTGCCGTAATTTCACGAAACCCTTCAAATCGTAACATTGTTTGTGGACAGCCCCCAATAATAATGTAAATTATAGTTTTAAAAACTAAAAAATTTGCTTTTTAAACTATATTTCATGACACTCTAACTAATTTCCCTCTGATTTTCAAAACTATTAAATATCCGCTAAGTTTACATGAACTAATAATACAACAACATGTAATTTTTTGTTTAGAATTTAGTACTTATAATAGTATTAAATATACTAATTTCACATTTGTAAAGAAAGTGAATTTTATCTTTTATTCAGAGTTACATACATACATACAAACAAAAAAACCCATATGTGAAATTAACAAAAGCATATTAATAAAATAAAAGTTACTGCGATTGATAAAGTAGGCGTCAAACAGATTATGATTAATCAATTTCAAAATTGACATCGATTGCATTTAATTGAGTCAACCACGACAAAACCAAACAATACATTTTCAAACCCAAAAGGGTCATTCCATGTCAAGTGATCCAACGTTTTTTACCTTACATTTTTGTATTTCTTTCAAATTTGGCTCATCAATTGTACCGCTTGAGGTAATCAAAAGCATCAATTTTTGGATTTTTATCTCTATTATTTTTTGATTTATGAGACTTTGAACTTTGGAAAAACCCACGTTTTTCCATGGATAAGGGAACATAAAAGGGACCATAACTCAGCACCAAATATAGATAGAACGATTTGGTAAAAGGCATTTTAAAGTACGTTAAGTTGCCGCTTAATCGGATATGCAACATGACTAATTTGATAAAAATTTTCTTTTTCAAAAAATGAAATTTAAATTTCAAATTTAAATTTCTCAAAAAACATATAATTAATTTTTTTGAAAAAATTCTCAAAAATTTTTGTGTATTTCATCTATGTTTGTACAAATTTTTAGATTGGGATCTCAGGGATCATATTTTTTTAAATTTTTGAATAAAACTGTATAGGAAAAAAATGATATTTTTTAGATTCTATTTATTTAAATACTAAGTTCTCTTGCTTGTGATGGTCTAAAAAGTAGTGAACAAACATGAATATGTTTAAAGTGAGCTAGCATGAGCTTATAGATTTGTCAGGTTCACCCCCTCCCCCTTCCTCCCCCGCACAACCACTCTTTTTTAATTCAAAACTGTTCAAAATGTTTAAAAAAAAACTCTTTGATACAAAATGAATACTAAACTTTTTTAAAGTAGGTAAATGAGTTTCCTTATAACTAGACGAAGTATCCCCCTCCTCCACCCAAATAAACCATTAACGCTGTACTATTATGACGTCTAACCTGGGGATTGAATTGACTATTATTTTTACTCTAGGTAAGTGAGCTAGCATTAACTTGTAGATTGGTCAGCTCCCCCTCCCTTCCTTCCTGATCCAACAATTTTTCCCCTAAACCGTTTAAAATGGTAAAAAAAAAGCTTCTTTGATACAAAATGAACAGTAAACTTGTTTAAAGTTGGTAAATGGGCTTCCTTATAACAAGGCAAAGTACAACCCTTCCCCCAACCTAATATATCATTAATGCTATACTAATATGACCTCTCACCTAGGGATTAATTTGAGGATTATTTTCCCCCTAGATATGTATTGTTTTTCAGACGAAGTGTATATTTTTCAATCCGACCTTCACAAAGTGTACTTCCATTCAATATCTGAATTTAAACTTATGATTCATTTCATTGCCTCCCCCAGCACCAATCTTCAATTTTGAAGAGAGGAAATAAATGGGTCGCCCCAAGATCATAGCAAACAGCAAAATAGCACTGTTTCTCCTTGTTCTCATAATGTTTTCACATTATTTTCACACAAAACTGAAAAGAAATCAAAGTGTCACGTTATATGTCAGTCCCCATCACTGCCTTTCCTTTTTCTTATTGGACAAAGCTCATGAGCTAACAGGAAAGAGTAACAAACAGAACGAACTGAAACACTACCAGACATCAGTTGAGACTAAGGCTTTGAAATGGGGTTAGGCGGGATGATAAAAAAAAAAAAAAGTTTGGAGCGGGAAGGTAGGGTAAGGGGGATGGGAGCAATCTGTAAAGAAGTTAAACAACATGAGAGGGTTATGATCAAAAAAGCAGTGTTTGATTAATATATGTATATAGATATGTCTTGCTGCATTACTTTCCTTTACAACAAAATAAAAAATAACACAAACAATTAAAAAAAATAAATAACAGCTGCACACTAGATAATGCGGAAAGATAGTTATGGGGACATAGACATATGATCTGATATTTTGATTTATTTTCAGTTTTGTACGAAAAGAATAGAAAAAACGATGAGAACAAGGAGAAACAGTGCTATTTTGCTGTTTGCTATGATCTTGAGGCGACCCATTTATTTCCTCCCTTCAAAATTGAAGATTGGTGCTGGGGTAGAAGATGAAATGAATCATAAAGTTAAATTTCAGATTTTGAATGGAAGTACACTTTAAAGTTCGGATCGAAAAAGAAACACTTCGTCTGAAAACAATATATATACCCAGGGTGAAAGTAATCCTCAACTCAATCCCCAGGTTGGACGTCATATAAGTATAGTGTGAATGGTATATTTGGGTGGGGAGGGGGATACTTCGTCTAGTTATAAGGAAACCCATTTAATCACTTTAAATAAGTTTACTATTCATTTTGTATCAAAGAGTTTTTGTTTTTTTAAAACATTTTGAACAGCTTTGAATAAAAAAAGAGTGGTTGTGCGGGGGAGAAAGGGGGGGGGGGGGTGAACCTGACAAATCTATAAGCTCATGCCAGCTCACTTTAAACATATTCATGTTTGTTTACTACTTTTTAGACCATCACAAGCAAGAGAACTTAATATTTAAATAAATAGAATCTAAAAAATATCATTTTTTTCCTATACAGTTTTATTCAAAAAAATATGATCCCATTGAGATCCCAATCTAAAAATTTGTACAAACATAGATAAAATATACAAGAATTGTTGAAAATTTTTTGAAAAAAATTCATTATATGTTTTTCGAGAAATTTAAATTTGAAATTTAAATTTCATTTTTTGAAAAAGAAATTTTTTATCAAATTAGTCATGTTGCATATCCGATTAAGCGGCAACTAACGTACTTTAAAATGCCATTTACCAAATCGTTCTATCTATATTTGGTGCCGAGTTATGGTCCCTTTTATGTTCCCTTATCCATGGAAAAACGAGGGTTTTTCCAAAGTTCAAAGTCTCATAAATGAAAAAATAATAGAGATAAAAATCCAAAAATTGAGACTTTTTGATTACCTCAAGGGATACAATTAATGTGCCAAATGTGAAAGAAATACAAAAATGTAAGGTAAAATTTTTCTCAGATTTTGGATCACTTGACGTGGAATGACCCAAAAGCTAATGTTATTTAAACAAAAAAAAAAAAAAAAAACCCTGCAACGCAAACATTCGAACAAAGAACTCGAAAATGAATGCTCCCTTTTAAATACACACCTATCCACAAGAATAATTTAGACGTAAGTATTTAACTCGGACATTATGCAATTTCCTTCAATTACGACCGAACTGCGAAACAATGCGTCCACATGAGCCTTTGTGATGCAAATCAGAAGGCAACTAAGAAGCGAACTTCAAACGCTGGATTGTTAAATTCTACGCGTTTAAACTCTTAACATTTACTTCCCTTTAAGCACGTTTGCTTTTAAGTGGTACACGTTAAACGTCGGTTTTAAGTTTTGATGTCTTAACAGAGGACGTACCTTTTAGCGGATGTTTTCGAAGAACTTAGTTAAAATTGCAGTTTTGTAGGGTCTAGTTAAAAGTCCATTTTTGCAAGAGTTGTATGTTAAAAGTTTTGTACCACTTCCCGCCTCGTTAGAATAATTAACACTTTAACAGTTCTAATCAATACACTAAACGTCATCATATAAATACTTTTGAACATTACTTTTTCCAGAGTATCGAATTAATTAAAATATTATTAAAAATCGAAAATTTAAAATGTTTTAAAAGAAACGCAATTTTTGCTTCAAAAAATTTATTTTAAAGCCCTGTTTTGGAGTCTATTTATCTCAACCCAGCTGAATAAAAATATAAATCGTCCGATATACATATTTTCTTGAGTAATGACGATTGTTTATTGCTTTCACTTGACCGCTATTACACTTTGCACCCTTAATGCAAATGCTTGAAAATATACATTCTTAAACAACAAAGCCGCATGAACCAGGCATGCGGATTGAGTTCATACCAAATATCCCACACCTAGCGAAATTTATCTCTTAACATAAACTCTTTAACTGGTTTTTCTCCAAATTATTTTATGTAATAATATATTTTGATAATAAAACGAAATAAATCTTTTTCATTTAAAAAGAGACCTATTGTATAGTTATTATAAAAACGACATAAAATTAATGCATTTGAACTCTTGGACGTAAAATTGAAGCCTATTATTACCCTTAAAGTTTTTCAAGGAAAAACTTTAACTTGTGCGCATTTTTTCAATATACAAGAGTACAAACGTCTAAAAACCAAATGAAAAAAAAAACATTTTTTCGGCCGAATTAATCAAAAAACTATTTTATGAAAGAACAATTTTTGGAGAATATTTTACTAGGACGTTTAGCTTAAAGTGGGACAGTTGACTGCTGCAATAGTTCATTCCACGGAGCACTTTAAATACCGCCAAATAAAAACAAAATAATAAACATTATAACATTTCTCTGCAGTCATTTGTATATTGAAAATAAATTACTTAGTGGCACATTCTTTAGTGTGAAAAATGATGCGCTTTTAACTTTCAGAGCTCTTAAACTGAGAATCAGACCATTCAACTAATAAATCACCGTCATTAATCTTAAAATCTATACAGAAATTGATTTTCTTTTCTAATATTTTTATTTTTACCTCTTGAATTTTACAAGAACTAGAAAAAATATGTTAATGAAAGTAATTTAGTAACACTACAAATGGCTGCACATTTTTTCTTCTTTCTTTCTATTTATTTTTTAAAAGACATTTATTTTTATATAACTGGGACTAGGAGAGGATAGAGCAATTTTTTTTCCTCACACTCGCGTAGTGTAGTAGTGTTTACGATTTTTAAACTGCTCAAATAATATCAGCGAAAAATGAGACAAAATAGCAACAAAATAAATTTTAATGCGAGATACAAGAAGAAAGTTGATGGAGTTGGAGAAATTTCGGTTTGTTATATTAGGACTCAAATTAAGTTGTTTTGTCAATATTTAGTGGAACACAGTTGTACATTTTGGGTCAAAAGTAATGTTTTATTGATATAAAAAACATATATTTTCCCCAAAAATGCCCAGAAATACCGGTATATTTAACTTAAGCAAAAAAATTTTGTTTGTTACAAGTTTTGAAATTAAATATGGATACTCGCGGAAGAAAATGTCTGCTTTTTCATAAAGTAGCGCTTCTGGGCAAAATTGCGCCTAAATATTTTCAATATATTTCTCGAATAAATAATTATAACATGATTAACACACATTGTATTTACTCTAAAATAACCGCAAAACCATCAAATAATCTTATATCTGTAAAATTACATTTGATGTTTTTTTCTTAATTAGAATTATCATTAATATTTGACTTAAAATAAGACTGAAGTTTAATGTATAGTTAAATATAATTCACGGAATGTCTCTTAATTCTTCCTAACTAGAAAATTAAATAAATAAATAAAATATAAACAATAGGTTCGAATGAACGCATTATAAGATTTAAAACCTATTTAGGAACTTTATTTTAGATTAGGTTTTAGAGCTTAACATTTTTGCAGTTAACTTTAGTAGGACTTTGCATAGTTAATATGCCGCACAAAAATACATTTTGATGGTGCAAATATTTAATTTTAAACAATGAAAGTCTTTTAAAGCATAAACGTTTTAGTGTTGATGAACAAAAGTTAGCTGTTCAAGTTTTGAGTTTTTATCGTATACAAGGTTCTCTTTCTCATTAGTATGTGGATAAGCATTCAAAAAACATGATAATCTTTAAATTAATTTAAAAAAAAATTAAAAAATACGCTTTTAGATGCACTTATAATGCATCAACCATGTAATATAGTATATATAACATATTTCAGCCTTTAGTATTAATAATTGCACTAAATATATTGGCTTTACATCTGCAAAGAAAGTGAATTTTATCTTTTATTCAGAGTTACATACAAACAATTGAAACACGTAAACACATCAACGTGTAACAATATAGTTTAACCTTTAGTGTTAATAATAGTATCAAATATATTACTTTTAAGTTTGTAAAGAACGTGAATTTTATCTTTTATTCAGTTACATACAGACATACCCACAAGTAGGGGCGGCAAATAAGGGGGCAAGAGGGGGCGGTCGCACACCCAAATATTTTTCGCAGAATGTTTAAAAACGGGTAAATTCAATTTATGTTTTACACAAATCAACGATCACGAGCAAAAGGAACTAAAAAAAATTGCCAATTTTCAACAGAAATTGATAAAACTCATCCATACACATATTCTTAAGATTATTTCTCATAACAGAGGAGTCTGAAGAAAATGTTTTGAAACAAGTACAACAGGATGAGAAAGGATCTCCCTAGTAAAAATGACCGGCTTCTGCAACCTTAGAAAATAGCCGGTACCGCCTTCAGCCGTCTTGCTTGAAGCCGGTACCGCCTTCAGCCGTCTTGCTTGAAGCCGGCACCGCCTTCAGCCGTCTTGCCTGAAGCCGGCACCGCCTTCAGCCGCCTTGCTCTAAGCTGGTACTGCCATTGACCGCCTTGCTTGAAGCCAGTACCGTCTTGCATGAAGACAGTTGAAGACTGTTCTAGCTTTAAGCAAGGTGGTTCTATTCACCTTTACTGCCTTTGACTGTTTTTATCAAAGCCGGTACCAACTTTCACCCCTTTGATGAACGCTGTTCATTTTCCAATGCTACCTTGTAATAAAGGAGAATATCTACAGTAAAGCGTGACGAATGCAAATTATAATTGGAACAAAGCGTGGCTTGATCAAAGAGAAATTTATTAAAAAGACTTTTTTATGCAGCAGGATTCACTTCTTTACTATAACAATTTGACATAAGTTTTTTTTTTTTTTGTAGATTTTGATAAATTTCAAAGAAAGTTACATTACATTATTAAAACCATGAAAATACACATCAAGGTTTTTGCTGTTCAGCAGAACAATTACTAAGAAAGAGAAAGAGAGAGAATTCTGTGAAATTGCAAGTTGAATTCTAAAATAGCAAAACATAAATTAACTTTGTTTTTTAAGAAACAAACTTCCCTGATAAATTTGTTTTCTGATGACAGTTTAAAAGATTAAGCAAGCAATATTAATTTGGGCAATGATATGAAAAATAATAAATTTCCATTAGGTGTTATAAAACTAGACAAAATATACAAATGGTTGTCAAAAGGTACACGGCAACAAAAAATGATTGCACCCTTTTTATGAAATTATACATACAGAGTATTGATATAAAATTACACGCTTGTGTGATTTGTGTGTGTGAGATAAAATTACACATTTGTGTTCGTATAACTTCATTGTTTTTCACTATTCTGCAAAAACATTATTTACTAAACTAATAAAGATACCAATTATAAGTAATAGACAGCAGTATTTTTTTTTTCAGAATAACTAAATAAAGAGCAGATTGTGTTTGTCTAGTTCCTTTTGGATAGGAAATATTTTTTAGCATTTTATAAAGAATGGATGTGTGATAGAAATAAATACTTTCGGATGTAAACAGTGAATTTTGCAGTTAAGCAGTTGTAAGGTTTTTTTTTTCTTTTTTTTTTTGCTCTTTAAAACCTTTAAATAATTTTAAAAATGTATTTTTGCTGTGAAAAGTATTTTTAAAGTATGAAATGGGTGATCTGATAACAATAACTAAACATATGTAAGCGCTACTTTGACGCCATCGACTTAAACCACGGATGCAAACAGGAATTACTTATTCCGCGATTGGCAACGAGTCATCACTACGCACATTGTTTTGATATTAATTAAGACCAATTCCATTTGCACTTCGATAGATGTTCAAACTTACTTTAAGAAAGAATAAAAAATGTTATCTTGATCCAATTCTAAGTATTACAACAAATTTAAGGAAAGCATTTCACCTATCAGAATGAACTTTAAATGGATAAATAACAAATACAGCGAGACCAACCGAAACAGGATACTAATCAAATCTATCTTAACTAAAGAAAAGCTATTTATTATTCGCAAGGAAAATTCCCCGTTGTGCAATACATGCGAAACTATAGATGACTGATCATCGAATATGGGTCTGCTCGAGAAACTCTTTTAACAGGCAACTTATCATTAACCAACTTGCAGCAAAAAATCTAACCAGAGATGAAATTTTTCACTTGGATTTATCAAGCTCCTCCAAGAGTGTAAAAACAACATATTTTCCCATTGCAATATTATAGCCACAGACACTTCCAAAAAAGGAGACAAGGTTAGCACCGGAATCGTGAACTTTAACAGTGGCGTTGAATTGATAGGGAAAGTGGCCCCCATCAACTCTGTTTTTACAGCGGAAGGACTAGCCTTATGGCTATCCATCATTTGCCTTTTCCAGAAGAATGCTGTAAATGTTATTCTTTATGACAGCGTGTCAATTCTTAACTCCCTCGTGGCCGTGGAAGATAAATCACCACATATCTCGCTCATGATATGGAAAGGTAGCGGCAATCTGATCGACTCTCACACGGAAATTCGACTAATCTGGACCCCAGCTCATGGGAATTGAAGAGAATGAAAAAGCAGATGAATTGGCCAACCTTGTCCACACGAAGAACCTCATCCTCCACTGGGTCGCATGTGGCGATATCATCAAGACTATTAAAAGAAACACCTGGGACTAATGTCTCTCCTCCTGAGAGATATCAAAGTTCCCCGCTAATTTCCAACATCACTTGTCAATTAAGAAGGACAATCGGCTAATCCGAAAAATCGGTTCTATGATGTGCTATTTTCGAAACTCAGGACTAGGACTCTTATGACCAATGACAAACTTTTCAAAATCAAGAGGGCCCTGTCCAATGGGGCTCGGTATGTGATATACCAATGTTAAAAATTATTTTTAAAATTTGTGGTCCGACAAACCGCTAATTTTTTTTTTTTGCAGTGGTTCAAGGCGAGTCTTACTGGTTTGGGACCCGTGGACCAGCAGTAATTTTGAACGATATATACTATGAATTTTCTGTGGGACAAGTCGGATGGACCAACGAAAAAAGATTAAATAAAAAGGAATAAAAAGTTCTGAATGTAAAAATTTAAGCAGAACCGGCACTCCTAATATAAATTGAAAAATAATTGAATCGAGTGTTGAAATTATTACCACACATAATACTATCGTCCTTGCCTAATCGGGTAACGGATAAACGAATAAAAATCCTGGAACCCGTCCCATAGACGCAATGTTAAAGATCCCCGCTTAATCGAATAATATTTCTTGGAACGGACAGTATTCGTTAAAGGGAGGTCAACAGTATCAGTGGCGTATCCAGGGGGTGCCAAGGGACCAATGCACCCCCCAAGATTTTGTAAGACTGTAAAAAATGGTGGCACCGAATTTTGAAAAAAACATGTAGCCTTCATGTAAATATTCTTCAGGTTTTTTCAATGAAAAATACTTTATGGACACTGAAATATTGCCATATTATTTTCTGTTTTCGACTATAAGAAGCAAAACTAATTGTTATTCTGTAATTGTGGAAATGTAAGAGGAAAATGAGCGATGTACCCGCGCCTTGTTGTTCTTGCATGATATTCATTTTTGTGAAAAAAAAAAATTCTTTGAGCAACGTTCAATAGAAAAAATTAAATCGAAATACTGAGTTTTTAAAGTTTCACCATATTTCTTGATTTTTTTCCTCTCATCAGTGTCGATGTTCGATGTGCACCCCCCAAAATCAATTCCTGGATACGCCACTGAACAGTATTGCATTTGACTTTTTCTACATCCAACCACTCCTGTATTTGCTTCTGTTAGCTTAAATCTGCAAGGTCGTTTTCGGCTTTGACCAGTTTTAAGGAATTATGCCCTCATGTGTTCAAAAACTTTTGATTTTTTTTTTCTTTAATGCAAGAGTATTTCATTTATATTTGTAGTGTCAAGAATCGGCAATGTAATGTAATATGTTTTGGAAAATAGCTTAATTTTTTCGATGAAATTATGAACATTATTATTGGAAAAACAGTTTTATGACTTTGTGGACTCCTTAAAGCTCCAGGCCTCGGTACTATAGGTCTGGTATCCCCACCCAAATTGCAGCCCTAATTGTATGTAACTTCATAATTTCATGAGATCATTCTTAGCACCTCCTTGTTTTTTTGTTATGATATTTGGGATTATATAATTGCTCTGAATTTGAATCCATCTTCTTCAAATTTGAAACCATGATCCTAAAAACTATTTGCATAAGATTTGTCCTTGTCATTAGCAGTAAGCTGGCGGTTTTTGGACAGGCGATAACAGATGGTCAATGCCGACTTTCTTTGGGCTAGCTGGCTGAAGCTGGTATTTACCGTCTAAGACGTAGATGGTCAAAGCCTGCTTTCTATGGCTTAGCTGGCTGAAGCCGGTCTTAGACGGCTGAAGCCGGTCTTTACCGTCTTGGTCTTAGACGGCTAAAGCCGGTCTTAGACGGCTGTTGCCGGTCTTTACCGTCTTGGTCTTAGACGGCTAAAGCCGGTCATTACCGTCTAAGACGTAGACGGTCAAAGCCGGCATTGACCGGCTTTTGCCGCCTGTCCAAAAACCGCCTTTAAGACGGTAAAAGCCGGTCATTTTCACTAGGGCTTCAACTTTAGCTGTTTGGGAAATAGCACAAACACTGAAAATCGATGGAAAAAAATCTTCTTGACTCCAAATATTGCAGATTAAAACTTGATTAAAAGTTAAAAACTAATTTCTAATGACGACATTTTATGTGATAACTAATTGCAAAATAATTTTAACGTTTGGTCATAAAAATTTAAGTTGTTTTAAAATCTCCGATTTTTCTTAATACTAAATCTAGTTTAAGAAATCTTTCTTTTAACTATAATGTATTTTGTCCATACTGAGGTTCTTCATATTTAACAAACTCGCCCCCTCAAACGAAATGCTGAAGTGCCGCCCCTGCCCACAAGTGAAACTAATAAAAACGTATTAATTTTTATTGGAAAAATCTTAAAAAGTAGAGAATTTTCTATATGCTAACATATCTGTTTTCAAAACACAAGAGCTTTCCAAAGAATAAAAGTTAAGCTACCAAATGTTTGCAGATCTGACTTTTCTTCGGAAATAAGGCTTCTTTTCTTGAGAGGGCAGTATAAACGAAACAGAGACGAAAAGAATAATGTGAGAACAATTGGGGAAAATATTTATTATTGGGAATCAGGAAAAATATTTTTACTAAACTGTAAAAAATGAATGTTGTTTTTACAGTGTAATACAGCTAAATTTGTAGAAATTAAACTAAATATTGCTAGTTTTACAGTAATAAGCTGTAAACTTTCTAATTTTACAGTACTAAACTGTAAAATTTCTAATTTTACTGTAATAAACTAAAAATGCTAACTTAACAGTTTATTATCGTGCATTTTACAGTTTTAAAATGGAACCTCTGCTGCCAGTATTATACTGTTGTTTTTGCAGTATAATGCAGTTAAATTTTAAGGCAATAAGCTAAAATTTCTAACTTTACAATAAGAAACTGTAAAATTGCTAGTTTTACATTTTATGACTGTGCATTTCAGCTTTGGATCCTCGGCTGCCAGTGTTATACTGTGAAAACAACAGTTTATTTTTTTGCGTGTAGCAAATATCTTTTTTTTTTAGGTAAAAGATTTGATATTAGAGAGAAAAAAATAGTTTTTCCTAAAAACGTTTGAAAGCTTTCATACAACAAGCCAAAAAAAAAAAAAAACTTTTCATAAAAATTTTGTTCTGAGATAGTAATTTGTTTATTTTTTCTTAACGATGTCGGCTAAACAGAAACTTCAAAGAACATTCAATTTACGATACCAACGGGGAAAATATTTATTTTAAGGAATAAGGAAAACCCTTTTAAGCGTAAACATCTATTTTTAAACTGTAAACACCGTGATGTAAGTGAAAAAAAAAAAAAGTTTCATTTCAAGATGAGTTTTGCCAGGAGAAACTGATTTATTTTTCAAAGAGGACACGGGCTAGAAAACAGCCGTGGATACTAAATAGAAACTTGGAAGAACATTTAATTTACGGAAAAGCGGAGAAAAATATTTTAACCTTTTACAGAGTTAAAATGCTTTTTTTAAACATACGAACAACGTATTTTAAAACTATAAATGTTTTGATGTTCGAGATTTTTTTGTTTCAGACAGATTTATTTTAGGATAGTGATTTTTATTCTATATAAGAATAAAAAATTATATCAAATTGAAAGAATATTTAATCCATGAAGCAAAATAGGGAATAAATTTATTTTAACACTTTGAGGGAATAGGAATTTTTTTCTTTCTTTTCTTGAATACAAAAATTCATCTAAATTATACAAACTTTGATGCAAGAGAAAAAACTCTTTCAAACAGATTTTACTTAAAGCACCTGTCTAATCTTCTTAGGTAAAATCTTCCGCGCGTTTACGCATGCGCCAGGTCTTTTCTGATCTAACCAAAATAGGGGTGTTTGGTAAGATAACAATAAGGGGAAGAATAATTAGGAGCATTTTGAGCCGTATCGAACAGCGTAGAACGATTCTAATTTCAATTACATAGTTTAGTCGAATATGTCAAAAGGATATATGCAAGTTTTAAATTGAAAACTTCGGAAAGTTCCCACCAACAACCCATCACCCCTCTTCTAAGTGGTATGGTTCACGAGTGCTAGGCGCGGCTTTCACGGATGGACAGTAGTTTTCTAAGGACGGTAGTGAACAAGATAAATATCTGTTTTAAGAAGTACGGATAGCCCTTTTCTGCACGCAAATTTATAGTTCCTAAAATATAAAAACTTTAATGTTGGTTAAAAAATTAGTTTTTAATTTAAAAAAAATATATACAGAGATAGTAATTTCCAGCTTTTGAAGGGCACGTCAGATCAGTTTGAAAATTGAAAGAACTTTTACAAGACAAACGGAAAATTATTTGGGAGAATAAATACTTCCATATTAAGGGTGAAAAAATATTTTCAAAACACTAAAAGCATGACAGCTTAGGAAGGAAAAATGGCTCACCACAAAGATTTTGTTTGGAGATAAAAGGGATATTCGGGCATTTAAAAATTGTAATGTTGCAATTATGTCCCCAAATTTACAGAATGGTCTCCAAAGTTGCCGAAGAAGAAAAATTTTGGGAGATCACAGCATCTTCCCAAAATTTTCCGAATAAGAAAAGCTTTGGGGAATCACAGTGAAGTCTCAAAATTTTCTCAATCGTTAATAAAATTTGCAGAATAAGGAAAATTTTGAGAGATCACAGTGACCTCCCAACATTTTCTGAATCGCTGATAACATTTGCCGAGTAAGGAAAATTTTGGGAGATCACCGTGACCTCCCATAGGAGTGCCTTGCTGATGTCCCATTCCAGAATCTCCAAATGCCGATGCTATAATGGGGCCAAAGGAAAAGAGCTTTACCTAATTCGTTGTCTGAGATGCTGGAAGTCATACACTCCATGAAGGCTGCTGCAGACTCGGACAAGTAGGCTTAGCTCGTCGACACCGTGCACTGTCAAACTGTCGTACAAAAAAACCGCCGCGGATTCCAGATTCATATAAGCGAATGGATGAGAGAGCGCGCGGCAGGATCAATCACACAAACACATCGGAGAAAAAAGAAAACAAAAGACAGAGAGAGAGAGCAATCTCTCAGGTCCGAGGCATTATCCGAGTTCACATATCATCGTTGATATTGATAGATAGTTCTGGTTTTTTTCTTTTTTTTTTAATCCCTCGCACGGAGTGGTGCGTCCTGAGCGGGAAAAAAAGATGTATATATGTATATATATATATATCAGGTGGCTGTGCTCATAGTGGTGTCGGGAGAGTGCGGCATCGAGAGGGCCGGATGGAGTCCCCGTCGAGCACCGCAGCACGCAACAACGGACCGGAACACCGCAACACGCAGCAGCAGCACACCATCGCGGCACACACTCGCCCCCACGGCGGTTCGATTCGGAGTGGGGAGATTCCGCCGCGGCGGCGCTCGCAGCGCGCCAAGGTGCGCCGAAACAAAAGACGGAAAAAAAGAAAAAGAGTCGCGTTTGTTTTGCTCTCTCGACCGAGCGCGCAGCAGTGGAGCCCCGCGGCAGCATTTTTTCGCAAATTAGGTCCGCTAATGAAGGGGATATAGCGGTGCGACATCGACGTCGATGTTTTCGAAACATCGATGATTTAACCATTCAAGGGCGTGTATGAGGAGTGAGCCGAGGGGGCCGAGGTCCCTCAAAAAATCAATATATTTTTTTTTTTTGTAATCAAACGTAATTCGGTTGGTGTTTGTTCATAAAATATTTGTTAGTTTTGAGCTCAAATAAATAAATAAAAAAACAAATAAATAAAAATAATTTTAAAATAAATGAATAAAAAACTTAATGGAAATAACAACCCATACTGCTCTCTATCATTATCAAACATCATCTAAAGTTGAAGCTGCAGACATTGTTAACATTGATGGAAGAACAACGGTTCCCAAAGTGTGTTCCGCGGAACCCTACACTAAAAAAATGTTATTTTTACAGTATAATACAGCTAATTTTATAGTAGTATAGTAGCAGTGTAGGGATCCGCCGAATTCTGCGAGGGGCTCCACCACGAGTGGACCGTTGGATGGATGTTTTATTTTCCAAATAAATTTCTGAGAAAAAATAAAAGGAACAATGCAAATGATTCAAAATGCTCCACTGCACAAATTTGCAGTCGTTATTGACAAACGTTGATGACAAAACTTTACCAGCACCTCTCTTATTGGGATGCATATTCCCAGGGGCGGATCCAAAATTTTTTTAAAAGGGGGGGGGACAAGTTTCAGTAGCCAGTATGATACCTTATTAATGTATCAATTAAGTGGAAGGAAAACGAAGTATGTAAAATTTAAATCTTCTTCGAAGTGTTATACATTATTGCACAGCAAGTAATATTTTTATAATACTCTGTTAAATTAACTACATATTTATTTTGATAAAATTTAAAGTCAAAAAAACTATAAATATACAATTTAAAAATTATTTTCATGCAACTAATGGAATTACAAAATTCTCCAAACAAATAAAATTTTGCATTTTTTACTCATAATACACGTATAAAATATTTGTTTCATTGATTGTAAGAGATTTTTATCACAGGGTGGTCAGCTGACCCTTCGACCACCTCGCGAGTCCGCCTTTGCATATCCCACAGGTAGAATAAAAGGGCACATCTATAATGATGTATTAATATACATCACTATAGATGTGGCCTTTTAATATTAAGCTAAAACATCGATGTTTCAGATCGATATATCGATACCATCGATGCTTCAGTTTTAAACATTGATGTTTCCTCATCGGTTTCGCAAAGCTCAAAGGAAAAGAAAAGGCGCTGGCAAGTGTATTTCACTGCGAGTCAAAGAGAGATGGTGGCGAAAATGAAAAATATCGTCGTCAGGACGCAAATGAAAGCCACTTTAAGGGCGCTTTTACACTTGACGACACGACAACGACGAAAGTCGGACGGTAATACAGCAACGATAAGTACCGTGTCGTGTCGTTTATAGCACTGCTTTTCCACTCAAACGATATCGTTTCTCCGAACGGGTCATTTTCCATCGCATTTCATTTCGAGATAGCACTGTGCTCACACGTATATTATTATGGCTCCTCCATTTATCAGATTACGACTGTTATATTTACTTTACTTCCAGAAAAAGAAAACAAATGAAAAATACGATATTGAGTGCATGATATTCACAACTTTATTACATTCTCACTCACCTTGTTTACTAAGAACGAAACGCATACTATCTGCTGGAATTGCAGAGCGATAAGTGGCGGATCTAACTCCCAAAAGTTTGCCATAGAACTTTTTAAAATTAAGTCCACAGTTCGTCATGATATAAGTTGGTCGTCGCAATATAGTTTTGTTTTGTTTTCGTAATTGTAGTGCTCTTTAGTACTAAGCGAGTGTATCCCCATTTCGTTATAATGAAGAGAATTCGTTAACAAATATGTTTCGTTGTCAATCGTCTCTTCGTTGACACCATCGCTTCTTTGCGAATAGATTCACCATTTATCCCTCGGCGGCGCCAACACTGTCAGAATGAAAAATTGAGTTTTTTTTTTGTTGTATTAAAAATCGTCTGAGCAACAATAATGAAACAAAATACCAACTAAAATGAATAAAATTGTTTTATTGCTACATCTTTTGTTTATCGTCTGCAAATTGAAGCTTATATTTATTAATAAAGAGATGTCGAATTTAAACGCAATCGCTATATAGTTCGAAGAAAGTAAACAGATGGATGAGTATCGTCCCGATTTTAAAGGAGAGACGGATGCCATCCGACACGAATGGGACGACAAACGACAGCGTTCGGTCGGAGACGGCAGAATCGTCCTGGAATCGGGAGATGGAAAAGCGCATAGCATATTTTAATGCATTTTGCGTGCTCCAATGTCGGATGACGACAATCGCTTACGATTTATCGTTGCCGTGTCGGTAAGTGTAAAAGCGCCCTAAAGGGGCTCAATTCTGATTCAGATGGAGCAATTTATTCCGGTTTCTTTCATTTATTTATTTTTCACTATCGCTCTGTTGTTGTGCAATAAAAGGGCAACTTCACTGTAACAGACTTATCAGTTTTTCATAAAGCAGTTAGCAGAGACTAGAAATCAGCTAGATCCTTGTTTTATTTCCCGAACTTTACGAGAAACATAGCCTTTCCTACCATAATTAATTATATTAAAAACTGAGTATCTTTCTATGTCTTGCTTCTTTCTTCTGAACACCAATGAATTGAAAGTCAAACAGGTACCGATAAATTGGTCATTTTTCAGGCTTCATTAGTTTTAATTTATATAATGATAAGATTTTAATTAACGAAGATGTCAGTTAATAAGTAGTCAAATTTAAAGTGATGCCCTAAAATGATTAAATGAAATGAAATAAAAATAAAAAATGAAATAATAATGAAAAAAGCCCTAAATGATTAAATATGAAATCCATTGTCACAAAACGTGGGTGATATGAAACAGTAATAATAATGATAATGAGAATTTTTAATGAACGCTTAACTAAATCAAACATGAAACTCATTAGCGGGCCAAGCACGTAGTATGTCTTAAAATATTATTTTAAATAATATAACACCAGAATGAGGAAAAAGTTAGGGGGGGGGGGACGTTATGCATCAACAAGCCGCAGGAAGCTAATCTAGCTGCCCTGGCAGCTAGTAATGCAATTAAATCTTGAAGATTCGCAGAAAAAAAATACTTAAAAAGTATTACTTTTCACGTAACCGACGTAGCTCGAAAGATACGTCCGTTTCGGAGCCAAAAAAATGGTTACTTAAATACTATTTCTAGAAATCTTCAACATTTTATTGCGTTCCATAGAAGTAGAGTCTATTTTCCTGATAAAATTCATGCAACGAAACAAAAGTGAATCATATTTGGAGTCTTTTAAAGCTGTTTTGCGCAGCACTTGGTGCTTTTTATTAAAATAGAAGCGCCCGGCAGCAGCAGCAGCCCTACTGCAGCATTTTTCGCAAATTAGGTCCGCTAATGAAGGGAAAGAAAACGCGCCGGAAAGTGAGGGAGAATGGAAAAGGAGAGAATGGAAGCGAAAATGAAAAATAACGTCGTCGGGACGCAAATGAAAGCCACTTTAAAACCCGAGTGAAAAAAATAAATAAAACGAAGAC
The DNA here is from genome assembly GCA_038373865.1 of Uloborus plumipes. NCBI lineage: Eukaryota > Metazoa > Arthropoda > Arachnida > Araneae > Uloboridae > Uloborus > Uloborus plumipes. The sequence continues at coordinate 32,062 of JAXGGA010003717.1, read as the reverse complement.
ATCGGAAAAGAGGCTTTATTCTGATTAAGATGGAGCCATTCTGTGTTCCGGTTTCGTTCATGTATTTATTTTTAACTATCGTTCGTTTGTTGTGAAATAAAAGTGATGTTGCTTAGCGAAGAGATGAACTTTTCTTCGCGGGTCAATGGAGCATAAAGGCAATGCCAGGCGATGATTAATCGAATCGCTTACGAACGCTGAGAAACAAATCAAAATAAAATTATTTTAATCGGGACAAAACTTTCAGCTCAAGAAATCAGCTAATTCAGGTGCGTAATTCAATTCTCCATCAAGATCCCAAATAACGCTTTCTCTCGTTAACGACGTTCATTTATAATTTGAAATGCATGAAAATGCAGTGAGCTCTCACTAATAAGCCGCCTCATTTATGCGCCTTTTTCACTTATACGACAATTCTAAATGGTCTCAGCACATTCCATAGCAAAATAATGATGGTATTATTCGTTTATGCGTCGTTCTAAAAATAAAGATTTCACTTATGCCCCGAATTTTCTCTAAAATGTAAAAAATTTAATTTATTTTCTTTTAAAAAATAAGCATTTTTCTTCCCTTTCCTCTTCAATCTTTCGCCTTTATTGCTCGTGGGAGGAATTTTTTCCGCATGAATTAAGAGTTCTTAGAGGGACAATTATCTATTATGCATCGTTTTAAAAAGAACAGTTTGTAATTAGGAAAGCTACATTTTTTGTTTTCTCTTTATTATTGTAATTACGTTACAATAATTGCCAAACCATAGTAATATGTTCTTTTCCTATAGAAACATCCTTATTCATTCTCTAATTAGAAACCATGTTGCGTTTTAGTCCTTTAAATAGGCTTGTTCACTTATACGTCTTTCTCACTTATGCACCTTTTTCTGTTGGTCCCTTGGGCCAGCGTATAAGTGAGAGTTCACTGTAGTACCGCTTTTAGTTTGTAGCGCCAAAAGAGTTGAAATCAAAACTCAGAATAAAATTTTATTAGTTCCATGAATCCGAAAAGCAGTTGGATGGAAGTAAAAATGTGTAATGGCTTAAATATCACCTATACGGTGAGGGGAGGGGCGTTCAATCCAGAAAAAGTAAACTGTAAACAAATAGATGTTGTTTCTACAGTATAATACTGGGAGCCAAGGTTCTAATTTAAAACTGTAAAATGCACAGTAATAAACTATAAAACTACCAATTTTACAGTTTCTCACTGTAAAGTTAGAAATTTTAGTTTATTGCCTTAAAATTTAGCTTTATTTTACTGTAAAAAGAAGCAATATAATACTGGCAGAAAAGGTTCCAGCTTAACACATTTATGCCCAAGTTTTTTTTAATAATTGTTTTCAATTTTGATCTGCTTAAAACTCTTAAACTTGGAATGGTTTACACACATTTTAGGCTTAAAATAGTTCGCCGTTGCCATATTTATTCAGTTATTCAATGTCCTGTTTATGAGATATTTAGCAGATATGTGAGCAAAATACGACCTTACTTGACTTTACTTGTGCAAAGTAACAATACAGAAGGCAGCTCTGATCAATTTTAAGCAAATCATTTTAAAATAGTTTAATTTTATGAAAAATAAGTTCGTAAAAAAAATTATTTTCTGTGGCTACCCGTGCTGGACCGTTGCTTGACTGATTTGTCTGAAACTAGCTGTCAATAAATAAACTCTGATGTCCAAATAGTGGCTCCAACTGTTTTTCTCAAATAGAAGGACTATTTAACTTGTGAAAAACAGCTTTAGTAAAAGGATATACCCATTACAGGTTTTTGTATGCAGTTACTAACAAGCGTCCCGTTTTTAGGATACTGGGCATAAACTGCAAAAATAGCAATTTTTACAGGTTATTACAACAAAATTAGCTGTATTATATTGGAAAAATAACATTCATTTTTTACAGTGCATGAGTTACAACTAAAATAAATATTACATACATTTTCAGATGATATTCTGTCACTTTTCCCGAAAGGTATTTTCTAACTCGCACAACCATTCATGGGGTAAACAGCCCGTTAGCAACACATCAGCCTAGCATGCTCCAAACGTGATGTTTGCGAAACGAAAGTTACGTTTCAAGGTCAGGTTTCCGTAAATCTGTAGTTGGATTTTGTTTATTGAGGTTTTTATTGAACTTCAAAAGAGCAAGAGGGTACATTTAGAAGGATAAAAAATAGGGCACAGGGAGCATTGAACGCTAATTTAAAAAAAGCGGGGTAGAGCGCCTTCCTAGAGATAACTAGGCGAAACACAACCTGAAATCCAGAGCAATGAAAATCAAAAATTTCCAAAATCTACCTTAACTCTCGAATAAAAACATTTAAATTTACAAATAATAATATTTAACCTAAAAATCAATTTCCGAAGAAAAACTACATGTCTTAGAATATATAATGCATATTTATTTTTATAATTATACTAGAAATTTATTTTTTAATGCGTTGTTAAATTTAATATTTTGGGATTAGTATTGTATTTCTAAATACCTTGTCGAGAAAATAAAGTGAGGAAAATTAATTGAAAAAAAGGTATCATTAAATGTGTGCATGCAAATAACAGAAATAAATTTCGGAAAAATGTCACTGTCCCATTTTAGCAGAACATAAAGGTATATTCTGAGCAGACACAATTTTTCAAATAAAAAATAACAATACAAAACGATAATAATAATTATTATTAAAAGATTTCAGAGGATTTGGACTGAAAAAAGTGTTATCTAGAACTTGTTTATGTAAATTTCACTGGGTGGCATAAATGTTTCTTTTGGTTATATATAATGGACTCAAGAATGCACTCTGTGAGATTTTTGATTGCGACGATTTGATGGCAGACAATAGTTAATGTCTATTTTCAGTAGCTTAGAGAGCTCCCTTTTTATTTTAAAATGTATATTGTATAAATAAAACGATTTTTACTATATAAGTCTATTGCTCATCCACATTCTGCAAACTACTAAGATACAATATGCAAGATTCTTCCTTTCCAAGTAAAGTTATTCGACAAGATAAACGTCAACGCCATGAAATCCACAGGATCCTAAAGTTCTGATTGCAAGCGGCACGAGTTTTCGTTACATCCTTGGAATATTTCTGCAGAGAACGAAAACATGAAAGAACTTCAGAAGCGAACACTAAGAAAAATGGGTTTTGAGAGAAAACTTCGTTTTCTTAGTATGTGTTGACACTTAACGCTCACAAGCGGTAAAACAAAGTGACAGACTGTTTCCAGCTCAAACAATTAATAAAGAAAGCAGGCTAAGAGAAAAAAGAATCTTGCTTTGAAAAGATACAAGGAAATTTCCAACCAATGCTTGTAATATGTCATTCGGTTTTCATAATACGACGGCATAATGAATGAAATTTTAATGATTTTCTGTGAGCATGAACAAAGACGATTTAAGGTCAAGGTGAAAGAAATCTTTCAATGAAGATTCATTTGAATCGACCAGAAGTTCGTTCAGAACTAATGGAGTCTACTTTTCTGAAGACTAACAGTGAATTTAATTCTAGCTCTATCTCTCGCCTTCTTTTTCTTTAGCGTTCAGTTTAGGTTTCCATTATTTTTCTTTCAACTGAATCTTCTTTCTTGATTAAAACTCAGAAAATCAAAGCAAAAACATCCTCTTTCAAAAAAGAAAAAATATATATATATCTACACTCTAAAAACTGAATGTTGTTTTTACAGTATAATACAGCCATATTTTATAATAAAATTACTAATTTTACAGTACTAAACCATAAAATTGCTAATTTTACAGTTTATTACCGTGCGTGTTAGTTTTAAACTGGAACCTCTGCTGCCAGTATTATACTGTTGTTTTTACAGTATAATACAGATAAATTTTAAGGCAATAAACTGTAAAATTGCTAACTTAACAGTAAGAAATTGTAAAATTGCTAGTTTTACAGTTTATTATTGGCATTTTACAGTTTTAAATTCGAACCTCGGCTGCAGTATTACATTGTAAAAACAACAGTTCATTTTTTGCATTGTACTATGTAAGCGGTACTAATTCATTCTTTTCATCTGTTAGGCCTAATTTATTTCGATAATTGCTAACAATCAATTAATTCTCTGAAGAAGAAAATTTCAAAATTGAATTTCCAGAAGAATTCTTTTAAACATAAAGCTTCGCAACTGAATCGGAAAAATAAGGTTAAAACAGTTGTTATACACAGAGTGAAAAGTCGTTTCATTTTCAACTGATCAAATCGTTTTATTCGGTTTAAAAAAAATTGATTTGCTCTTTAAATACTGCCAATTAACCGTTAGAATTCCAAAATGAAAATAAAATGCTTACATGCACTTTTGTTTTTATCAATAACTTTTTCCTATTTTTTGAAATATTAAAGCAAAATTTGAACACAAAAAATCTTATCGAACTTGTCGATTTTTTAGAAAAACTTTGCCATTTATGTATTTTCAGGTGTGTGTTAAAAGGAGGGAGGTGGGGAAGGTTAAAAAGTGTTTTAATAGCCACTGTATGTGTTAAAGTTTAAAATATTTAACTGCTAAAATATTCCCCAAAACTCATCAGCTCAAAAAATATTTTTCTGTAGCTTTCTTCAAAAAAAGTGTTCGATGCAGTCCGCCTTTTAGTTCCTTACGTATTTAAACTTCAAAATTTCCTGTAAGCCTAGTTTTATTTTTTTAATTGGACAAAACTGAACAAAAAATGCTCAAACCAAAATTTATAACATACTATGTTGTATTAATAAGCACCCGGCGTTGCCCGGGTGCTTATTAATACAACATAGCTCAACAATTATAATTAAATATCTGTTGGAACCTTTAATTTTTCTGCATCATACAATATTTGTGCCAATGTTCCAACATAATTAGAACATGAAATATAATTGTTTTTAACTTATTTCATGCAAAATGATATAGGTGAGCCTTAAATTGATAATTCATTGATAATCGTAATCTTCGTTGGAAAATAATCATATTTAAATGCTTTAAATTTTATCAATTTGTATGCTTAAAGGCTTATCTATATTACTCTATCTGTTCAAAATTCAAAGAAAATGGCCATTTTGAGACAAAAAATTAGAATTTTGAGCTTTTTGGATTTTTAAAAATTTACAAAACCCCTCCTATCAGGGACGTCATTTCAAGTTTTTCCAGGGGAGGGGGGGGGGGGGCAAATTCACCAGAAAATAGTAAAAAACACGCCTAGATATGTAACAAGAAGTTCTGTCAAGAACTAAACGAGCCTACTTTCCCGTACATCGACATCGGCATTCTCGCATCTGATCATTATTCTCTTGATTATCTGAGACTGAAAATTATGTCAAACATACCTTTTTAGCACTTAGAGCTGATTTCGAAAAGTAAAATATGCCCCTCTCATCAGATGAAATAGACACGTAAAAAGTAATTAACGAAAAAATAAAGTTTTGTCGCACCTTTTAAAGAGTGTAACTGTTACAGTTCCTCCGTAGAAAAAATCCTCCATCGTTTTCAAAAAAAAAAAAATAATAATAATAATAATTTAAAAAAAAATAAATAAATAAAAGTACAAAGATCATCAAAACACATTTTATCAAAGAAAGAAAAAAAAAATAAGAAAAAGAAAAAATAACTCGTCTGTTAATAAAATGTCTGGAATTTCACTTTTAATCCGTTGCCAGTTGTTAAATATAAATAAAGAATAAAATGTTCTCGTGAATGAAAAATTTTTGTTACAAAAAAAATCGTCTGCAAAAAAAAAAAAAAATAATAATAATAAATAAAATAAAACAAATGAATAAATAAACAAAACATCGTCTGCACGTTCAGTCATTTTTTTTCTGAGCCTGCATTTCCGCTATGTTCACGGAGTCGGAATCAGAGTCCTCACAGAAGATTACAGAGAAAAGTACTTATTATTTATCAAAATCATTTTCTTACAAAGTTAGTTTGAAGGAAATCCGACTTTAAGTTCAGGATCAACATTCAACTTAAATTCCCCGTAGACGCTAATGTTAATTTTTTTTCTGAACGGTTCACTATTGAACGAAAAATGGTTTAAATCAAAAAGCGAAATATGGGAATGTATGGGAAAGCCTCTCCGAGATCTTTCAAACAAAAAAAAGTTTATTCCATTCGGACGGTTCACTCAAAAGTTATTAAGTGGGGAAAGGTTGCTTGAACGGTTCAATGTTGAACGAAAAATTGTTCAAATTGGAAATGTAGATACAGGAATGAAGTATCCTTGATGAGATATTTCGAACAAAAAAAGTTTGTTCAAATCGGATTGTTCACTCAAAAGTTAGCATCGCGGGACAGGTTGTTTGAACGGTTCAAATTTGAACCAAACATTGTTCAAATCGAAAAATAAAATATGGAAATGAGCTGTACTCGCCGAGATCTTTCGAATAAAAAAAAGTTTATTCCATTCGGACGGTTCACTCAAAAGTTATTAGGTGGGGAAAGGGGTTGCTTGAACGGTTCAATGTTGAACCAAAAAGGTTCAAAATGAAAATTTAAATACGGTAATAAAGTATCCTTCCCGAGATGCTTCGAACAAAAAAAAGTTTGTTTAAATCGGACTGTTCATTCAAAAGTTATTAGGAGTGACAGCTTGTTTGAACGGTTCAATGTTGAACGAAACGTTGTTCAAATCGAAATGTAGATACAGGAATGAAGTATCATTGAAAAGATCTTTCGAACAAAAAAAAGTTTGTTCAAATCGAACTGTTCATTCAAAAGTTAGCATCGCGGAACAGGTTGTTTGAACGGTTCAAAGTTGAACCAAAAATTGTTCAAATCGAAAAATAAAATATGGGAATGAGCTGTACTCGCCGAGATCTTTCCAACAAAAAAAAGTTTGTCCAAATCGGAATGTTCATTCAAAAGTTATTAGGGGGGGGGGGACAGACAGACCGACAGACCGACCGACCGACACACAAATTCCCCATCTCAATACCCTACTTTCAAATTTTTAATTTTTCGATATTCATTTTACCTTTTTATTTTTTTAACTTGGCGATATTTTTAAATGCATTAAGCTACTTTAAATACTTTTTTCGTCTTTCTTTTATTTTTAACGGGAAAGTAGGCTAAAAACATTGATTTCTCAAAGTCAGGGGTCCCTGCCCCCCCCCCCTCTAAATGACGGGCTTGCCTCCTATGTGAATTCTAGTGCATCAAGGAACCTCTGGGCTGAGTTTGATGAAAATCCGACGAAAACTGGATTTGTATAAGGAACGAACATACATATACATATATATATATGTGTGTGTACATATATATATATATATATATATACATACATATGCATCCATTTTTATATATATAGACAATAAGGAGTCCTAGCTTAAAAAAAACAATTCGAGTCAGATTGTTGGGTATTACAGAGCTACTACATGTGATTTAACGAGAGAAAAAAGTTTTCAATCAATATTTCTTGCCAGCACTCCCGAACACAGCCAAAATCTTGGACCTTTACCAGCAGAGCAAGACCATCCAACTATGTACGAAGTGCTGTTATTCAGTTCCTCAGGAAGGGGCGGAAGCGGAAAGGATAAGAAAACAACATGAATTGAGAAAACAAACTAGGCTATTCGATGCCGTGGAAAGAAGGAAGCTTTTTAGAGTACGTCAGGAGAAAGCACTGACGATCGTAGAAACAACCTTTTGATATTATGATTTACTGCCGTATCCTCGTTGTGAAAATTCCCGGAAAACGTCTGTCGCCCAGATGGATGGAGAAATCGGATAATTTCACCAGATTCAAAGGGAAATGGAAAACGGTGCGTCTAACGAATTAGGGAACTACCAATCCCTAACAACTGTTTCTTTTTAAAAATATTTATTACTCTTTCTGCTCCAGTAATTCCTATTAAACTCACTGAAATCAGTAATCTTGGCGTATATTCTATAGCAGCGGTAGGCAAAACCGTCGATAGCGATCGACCGGTCGATCTCGAACCCATTTTGAGTCGATTGCAGCAATATTTTGAAAATTGCTTTCTTTCTGAGTAGAATAAAAACATTAGTTTCTAGAACAAAATTTCGACGTCTAAATAAAAAGTTATCTGATGAGTTTTCAAACTTTTTATTGTGACTGGAGCTCTTTGTGGTCATATTTTACCAATTTTAAAACGAAAAATGTGTGTAAGAAAATATTTTATGGCAGATTAACGTAACATTATATTAGCTGTTTAAAACTACAACTTAATAAGTGTCTACATCTTTTCAAAAAAAAATCTGGTACGGACCCCACACTACTTCCTTTTACGTGTAAATTTCTTAGAGCGCTTAAGCTTTAAAACAGTGCTTGAAGTGAGCAAGATAACAATTCAAACATTTACACCCCAAGTTTGCCGCGAAACAATGCAAAAATTGTTTTACAATGATTAATTTTCTAAATATCACCGATTTTGACATCATTCAGTGGGTTTTTCAAAAAATATTGCCAATAGCGCCAAATTGAACCTAAATTAAAAAATATTTTTCGCTAAATTTGTTTCGCCAACAAGTTGGCTTCAACACTTGGGGACTAAAAGCTTGGCGATATATCGCCAAGTGGTCGCGCCAATTCATATCATATAAGTCTGCATTGAAATTAACATTGATTTACCCCCCAAAAAAAGAGGTAAAACACCCCCTTGGGAATATTCAAATGCAACCACAAGGGGAGATGCACAACTAGACCCCCCTCAGAGCCTACATACCAAACTAGAAGTTTCTACGGCATTTTTTTTTTTTTTGAGTTATACGACACACATACACTGTTAAAAAAAACCTGAATTTTCAGGAAGATTTTTACTGATTTTAACAGGAAATTTCCGTTTTCGTTTCAAAACGTATCTTTTCCTTAAAAAAACGGAAATATTCCGTGAAATATTCCGCATTTTCCTCATTTCCATAGCCTACGAGGATTAGCACAACTCAGCAGCACTGAAACTCGTAGGCTACAGACTATTGGATTGGCTGCGAAAAGCATGTGATTGAGAAGAGTGACGTAGCTGCCATACGCAGGAAAGACAAGATGGCCGATAGCTGAAGTAAAACTATCGGCCGAAAGTTGTGAGTGAAGAAACCAAAAAATGAAGCAAGAAGCATTACTATGAAGTAAGTGCTCTTTTTTTTTGTATTTTATTATGCGTGTAGCATTGTTTTATCTCTCCATTCCTGTAATAAACTATTTTTGCAACTGCAATCTGTTAAAACGTAATACGCGATTTTAAGTGATAGGTTGGGAATCTAATGTGTTTTTCTCGTAAAATTAGACAAAGTATTAAGTAGGCAGATTTTAGACTAGACAGTTTTTGATTGTGCCGGATACCATATTTTTCCGAATACAAACATGTTTAACTGTAATCTTTGTCTTCATTTTTTGCCTATTTAAAAGAAAATGGTACCGAAGTATGTATTGTATATCTCTGTGAAATGTAAATGAATATCCAATTAACTCCTATATTTATCCACATAAGGTATAATTATTAATTTAAAATAAGTAAATTATGTTCTTAGCTAGGAGGACTTAATTTACCTCATACCAATGCAAACCAAATTGCCGTAATTTACATTTATACAATTGAATCAAGCTTTATTTATTTTTTAACAGTCTGAAATGATGGTAACTTTTCTTTCAGCTGCTTTTTTAATTAAAAATAAACTAGCATTTTGTTGACTTAACACATTTCTGAACATATATTATTATGAAGTTTTTTTTCCAATGTTTGTTTCATATGTGAATGATTAAGTAACTGTAAAAGCGACTACTGTGGGGTGTCATAAGATTTAAGAAGAATTAAAAAGCAATAAACTTTAAATTTAATACTGACGTCCCCGCTTAATCGGGTAACTGATAAACGAATACCCCGCATATGCAAATAAAACATCCCAGAACCCATGGCATAGACGTAATGTTGAAGATCCCCGCGTAATCAAATAATAATTCCTGGAACCGACAGCATTCGTTTAAGCGAGCCCGACAGTATATGAATGTTTGCATTAAAATAGCTTTGTTCGTACTTTAAAATAGCTCTGAATATGGTACTACTGTCGTCCCCGCTTAATGGGGTAACGGATAAACAAATACTCTGCTTATACGAGTATAATATCTCGGAACCGAATCTTCCCCATACCAGAAACGCAATGTTAAAGATCCCCCGCTTTATCGAATACTATTTCTTAGAGCCGACGGTGCTGTCGGCCCCGCTTAAACGAATACTGTTGGTTCCAAAAAATACTATTTGATTAACCGGGGTATTTTTTTAAGCGGGAATCTTTATCATTGCGTCTATGATACGGTTCCAGGATGTTTTATTCATTTAGGCGGGGTATTCATTTATCCGTTACCCAATTAAGCAGGGATGACAGTATTAGTAAGTATAAAATTTGAATTATTTTTTTTCTCGGTAAGTCTTTAATGACGAAGAAAAGTACTGCTTAAATTTTAAAAAATAGTATACAAACTTAAATATCAAAAAAAAAAAAATAATTATAAATAATAATCACATGTTAATTTTAAAAAATGCAATCATCCAAAAATATTATTTTTTAAAAAAATGTTCTCATTCCCCCTTCCTTTCTTTAGGTTGTGGCAGATAGCGGAGCAATTCTTGACTGGGACGAAGGATTCCCATCCATGTACAGAATAGAGTAGAAAAGTAAGTTCAATTTTTGATTACTTTTCAGCAGGGTTCGCCGATACATATCAGTAGATATATATCCAATATTTATTCTGAAAATATCACGATATTTTGATATTTTCGATATTTATTTTTTGAAATGCGATATTTTCAATAGAAAAATTGTCTTCATCATATTAATAATGTCATCTTTAGTATGATATAATAATATGATATTCCTTTTTATTTTCTGATAATAAAATTAGAAGTTAAAAAACAACTTGAATAGAGATGAAAAATGCCTAGTTAGAAATGAAAAAATCAGAATATGGAAATGTGTCTAATGTTTGTACAATGTGTGTTAGTGCTGAAAAATAATAATACCACCTAAAAATGCAACATATAGTTTTTGTTTTAGTAACAAAATTTGCTATGTAAAACAAAAGATTTAAATTTTATATTTGTTTTTTATTTTGTTCAGTTAAAGTTTTGTTTTATGTCTTTGCAATGTGATAAAACAATGAATAAGTTGTTTAGTTATAATGTTTTAAAAATAAAGTCAATATTATAGTTTAAAGTATCAATTAATAAAAAAGTTATGATATGAAAAAAAAATACATACAAATATTACATATTGTAATAATCAAATACACTAATAGTGTATAATGTACGGTTATCAATAAGTTTTCATGTTTTGGTTTGATATTACATGATAGTTGATATTTATGTATATGATACTGTAATTATTTTTATGTGAACATAATAGTCAATATCGAGTATATAGTAGCCAACATCATCATTAGGTTATGTAATTTTTAAAACATTAAACTATTACATTTCAGCAAAAATGGCGGCATAACATTTCATTGTTGTAAATTGTAATGTATATTTATGTAGAGAAATATTGAAAGAAACATTAATTTTTAGTCTGTACTGTAATAATACTTATTTAAGGAAATAAATAACATTGATTTGAGGATGTAGTTACTGATTAAAGAATTAAGCTTGCGCAAATTGAAAACATCGGATATATATCAAAATATCACGATATTTACAAACACTGCTTTTCAGCTAATATTCAAATGATTAATGCATTGCTAATTCCTACTGTGCATTCATTTAACATATAGAGTTTTTATTAAATTTTATGCTCAATATAGTCCTGTTATAGACCGCTTAATTTTTACTAATATTTTATTTAATAATTTTATAGTTATACAGAAAGTTCTCTTAAAATAGCTTGAAGCTAATTTTTAAGTTAATTTCATGAACTGAAATGTGTGGTCGGTGGCCATTACTTGTACACCCATACGAGATCTAAGTCAAAATACTTGTGTCTGTGTGTGTTTGATAGCCGAAGTCATGTGCAAATGAACCATCTTTCATGTTAGTCATTGTCAGTTGCATACATAGCGCCTTGTGGTTGGGGGAGGGGGGCGGCAAAAGGTTTGAAGGCGCACAATCCAGAAAATTAGCTCTAAAAGTTACAGGGGGAAAATATTTTTTATATCGTAATAGGGGGTGGGGGTACACTTACAAATCTTGCGGGGGAGCGCACCTTAGTCTATGTATGCTATTGGTCATTGTCATGTGATGAAATGTGTTGACTTGACTAATAATTGACTTACTGTAAAATGTTTTTATTCTTATCTATTAAATGCAAAGTTACCTCACTTCATTCAATCATCTTCATTCATTTGATTTTTGTTGTGATGTGGATCAAATAATTTCCCGGAGTGGGTAGATAAGTGATTTTGGGGCAATTATCCAGGTATTTGCCCCAGGCTAATTACATACTCAAACTTGGGTATTTTGTTTTTAAAAAATGTACACACAGATTTAGTTTGGGCGAGGTAAAGAATGTTTCCCCGCATTATCAAATACTCTGCTTAATTGAATACTATTTATTTCAATCAACAATATTAGTTGAATCAAGGCCAATACATATATATATTGCATAGTCTATGATACTTTTATTAGAATTGTTAAAAGATGTAAGTTATTTTTTAATGGATCTAAGAACCTTTACAATGTGATAGAAAAATATCAGATGTCAATTTTAAGAATTTTTGAAAAATTTTCACAACTACCATCATAAAAATCGAAAGTTAAAAATCAACGTAAATAAAGCACAAATTTGGTTAGTTAGCACAAAAAAACTGTGAGGGAACTGATAGTTCTCTCACAGCTTTCATGTTGTGTTGCTCCATTGTAGCCTTGAAATAGCTATATGCTGTACTTTTTACCTAATTTGCTTTATTTACATTGATTTTTAACTTCAATTATATTTTAGCACAAATCTTATTTGATCATTTTTCATTTACCATTATAACTGTTTGCTGAATTTCATTTTGAGCTCTATTATCAGTACTCTTCATGAATCACATATCTTTCAGTTTAAAAATTTACTGAACATTCTTCGTCTTTAATTAATTAAAATTTTATTCTTTTTAAATCTGGGAAAATACTACAGAGATCTTATGCTACTAGAGTATGCTTCTTTATCCGCTAGGCTAAAACATACTCATCATGTGGAGAGAGTCGTGGTAGAAAAAGAGGGGAGGGGAGCTGTTTGTGATCTTTGTCGCTACGTCATAATGAAGTTAGAGTATGTTTAACTAAGTTTGCACTTAAACCGCATTCATGTGTACAGTCAAAATGTAACAGTACTGCATATTCTAGTAAGATTGTAGCTCTATGGAACATACATTATTAAAAGAAAAAGGTTATTTGAAACAAGTATTTTATTTGTGTGACAAAATATATGATGTTGCATGTTATTTGTTTTTTCTTATTATATATTTTATGTCTATAAAAGTTTGTAAGACAGGTTTAATTGTTTTAAATTTTCTTTGTTTAATATATATATACTAGGTGACCCGTGCGGAATTCCGCAAAAAAAAAACCTTTAAACTTAAAATTTAATTAGACAATATTTATTGGCTTCATTTGCACAACATCGCCATCTACTGCCGTCGTTCTGACAACTTTTCAAAGAGATCAAAGACACGTTCACTTTTACAACTACTACAAAAGTGATACCCTATATTAAAATCAAATACCCAAAGCTACTACTAAACTAAATACTAACGTTATTGCAAAACTACCATAGTATTTTGAAACAATAAAAGTTACAATTAAGGTTTACAGAGCTAAGCCTTGGCTTGAAATGTCGCATTTAAAATTGATTTGAACAACAATGTAACGATTTTGACAGTTGAGCAAAAAATTTAACTTTTTCAAACTTCAATCGCTTATAAGTCGCTTAAACGTGGATTTTCGAGATTCTCGTTACGCGGCGCTAGCGGAGAAACGTTCTAAAGAACGCATTTTTTTAATCTTTCGAATGAAATCAAAATGGAGACGATACAACAATTATTTCGCTAGATAGAGTCAATTTTGTGCCCAAAAATTGAAGTTCGAATAAAAAACGAACAGACACTTTTTAGAGGGTGGGTCTAATTTTCGTCAATAGCCCGCGGGATAAGCTTCAAAATCATAAATTTTCTTGCAATTCGATAAAGAAATGAGCGAGTTTCGACCGGGTATAGGATTCGGCTTAGAGAAATAATATATGGAGATATTTCAATATATTATACTCAAAGCTTGGTATTATGTGTAAATTGGGTTCACTGGAAAATAAATATCTGGATAATTTACATTGGTGATTGCGTGTTGGATGCTCAAGCATAACAACTGAAGCTTTGGCACTTTGGTCAAACTCTGTTTCCTGCTATCATTATTGTATATAAGGGCGTATTACAAAATTTTTTTTTTGGGAAATTCAAAATTTCAAGTTGATAAAGTTGCCACTACATTCACATAGTTACCAAAAAAATTTGAAAATTTTAAAAATATTTAGGTATGTGGGATTACCTTGAAGTTTCAAGTTTTTTAGTAAAAACGATGATTTTTTAAAAGAATGTATAAGTTATATCTAAAGCAAAAATAATTATTTAAGTGCAAAAATGGACTACTTAAAAAGTAATCTATCAATAAAAAATGTATTGTAGCTAAAATTGAACTTTTAGATTTCCATAAATAGTTATAAAAAAACATCACATTTTTGCTAGTCTGTCATATTTTTAGAATATTTACCTATTCTACAGAATAATTTTTATTATTGTACCAATAAGTACAAACATTGAAGTACTGCGTTTTGAAATAGGGACTTGAAACCTCAAGGTGATCCCGGCATACCTAAATAGTTTTCAATTTCAAAATAAATTTTTTCGGTAACTTTGTGAATATAGTGACAACTTTTTATTAACTTGAAATTTTGAATTTCCAAAAAAAAAAAATTGTGATACTCTATTGTATATATTCATATTTAAAATTGAAATGTAGTGAAGTTAAAGAAATGTTTGGTTGTTTTCAATATTTGTGTCAGGTAAATTTTACATACCCATTGTATTGGCACTTGATGCCAAATTGTTTTTTCCTTGAAATTTCCTCTCAAGTTTGTATTACAGCTGCATTGTTTTCCCATACGTTCTTTAAAGAACTATAAAATACTTAAGTGAATTAAAGTGGTTCCTTTAAGAGCTTAATTTTGAGTAATATGTCTTAATTATTTTATTACAAAGATCTTTTAATTTCCGAGAAACTGGGAAAAAATTCCTTGTCAAGATATAATAAGAAGGGACAGAGAAAAATTGTTTTTTTAAATGCTTCATTCTGATTTACACTGTTTAGTATAAGCCGTTCCCTGCTGTGTTAAATCAAAACTTATGTTTTCTCATTGTATTGTCTTTGTAGGGCATTATTTGGGGAAACTCCCAAGCTAAGGAATCCAAGTGCAGAAAATGTTTAAAAAAAGGGTTGTTCATCCAAAACTTTAAAACCTTTAAACAAAAAACATGACTGAGTTTTCTAGTCAAAGAATATTTGTATCATTATTTTGTAAATAAATATTTTTATTTTACATTGTTTGTTTTTATTATTTACATTAATAGAATTGGCACTTATTTAAATGCATTCGCTTGGTTCAAATCCTATGTATATTGTAATGCATATTTTTTAATGATAATTAACTAGTTATTTTTGTTACTGCTATTTTTATTTTAATCTGAGTCCAGACTTAACAGTTATTTCATGATGTAAACCAATTGTGCATTTTAAGAGTTGCATGTATAAACTTACTGGTGCTGAGGGTTAGTAAAATTTAGTGAAATGATTTTTGTAATTTTATATCAAGATTTAAAAGCTTAGTCTCAAAACTTAGCTTTTGTACTTTAAGACTTTACTTCATTTACACATTTGTTTTAACCATTAGCTCAATGCCTATTAAGAAATGAATAAAAAAAACAATGTATAAGTCTTTATTTAAGCATCATTAAAAGTTTGGACAATCAAATCAGAGCTATCGTGCATTAAAAAAATAAAACTAATAATTTTCAGAAAATGTTTTCCTTTGAATCAACCTATTGATCTACTAATTCACTGCATTCATGAGTCGTACCTGTACTGTTTTCTTGTGATTTACTGCATTGATTCTAAAAATTTTATCCCTGCATTGTTAACAGAGCAAAATAAGAAAAAGGTAGTTAATGACAACTGCTGTTTTTTTTAAGAAATTAAACATCTGAATTTCTACATTGATAAAGTCGAATTTTGTCATGTGCCTCTTTTCCTCTACAATTTCTAATATTTTTATGTCGTGGGAGACCACATATAAAAAGAGAGAAATTGTGGTTATAAAATCATAAAGTTATGATTTAATCGAATATGATAAAATATCAACGAAAATAAAAAACCGAATACTTAAAATTTGAATAGACTAACATGCTGAACTACAACGAAGTTAATGTGACGAAATTAATGTTGTCAAAACTACGAAAATGATTCTCAATTTAACGAAACTAGGATAAAGAAATATTTCGCTACATTTGACGAAATTCATTCCCAAAAATTGATGAAAGCAGTTTCTTTAATTTGACGAAATGTTCGCTCGGGGTATATTCTTGAAAGTGATTTCATCAAAAACAAAGAATATATCGTCAATTTTGAGAGTGCATTTCTGAAAGTGTTGATCACTGTGAACACCATAACGTAAATATATGAAAATAGAGGAAATCGGTTAAAATACAGGATTTTTTTTTAAAGGAACCACGAATGTTTCAAATTCAGAAAAGAAAATAACTTTCGGAAGAACTTTTTATTCAAACATTAGAGAAAATATTTAATGCACCTTGTTAATACTTTTTAATTTTTTGAAGTTAAGCGCTTAGAAATACTATGCATTGATCATTCCATCTTCAAAATATTTGAGTATTTTATGCGAAACTGATGTGATCTTTTCAAAAAAATCATGTTATTTTAATGAACTAAAATTTTTAATGAAAAAAAAAGCCAATCCTTGTATTGCTTTTTAGTATTTTTTGTAAAAGGCAAGATGTTTAAGGGTTTGAAGTATGAGCGGACATTTAAACTTTTCTAAAAAACAAAATTCGTAAGAGTTTTAAAGTTTACATTTTTGCGCATCGTTTTGTCTTATATTTTTTTATTTTCCGGTGAGCTAGTTTAAGCTAATTTTTTCGTTGCTCTATTTTTCTATTTCTCATTTTCCCATATTTTACTCAAATTCCATACCCGTCTTTCTGTCGACAAACATGCTTGTCACTTTTATGTTATTTCAGTGTTCAACTTTTTTATATATATATATAAAATACTTTATATATATATATATGTGTGCGAGATGGAAAATTATTTAAATTAAATAATTTTCCATCATTATCATCATCCACCATATTTAACCAAGCGCTTTTATAGAAGCTTAATATTAATAGCAAATTATGTATGGAAGTTCAATAAATTAGTCCTTTAAGTGGCGCAAAATGTGTAGATTGGAAAAAGCAACAAATGAACAAATTGAAATTTTAAGAAATTTTAGAGAAACATTTAAAAATTTGCGAAACAATATAAACATATAAAAAGAACAAACGAAAAAGATAAGGCAGCACATTACCCGTGATCACCCATGTTTGTTCTTTTTGTATGTTTATATTGATTCGCAAATTTTCAAATATTTCTCTAAAGTTTTTTAAAATTTCAATTTGTGTATTTGTTGTTCTACACATTTTGCTACACTTAAAGGACTAATTTATTCCATACATAATTTGCTATTAATATTAAGCTGCTATAAAAGCGCTTGTTAATTTGCAAAATTTAAATAATTTTCCATCTTGCATATATACAGGGCGTCCACTCCTATCATGGACCAATATCTAATTTCTTAACCGTTAGAGATAAGCATATAGTTCATTTAGGAAAAAATCTCTAAATTACGAAAGGAATTTTGGGTCTATTCAATGTTTTTCAAAAAATCAAATTTTGAAAGAGTTACGAAATTTAGATTTTTATACAGCCCCCCCCCCCCCAGTCCTATCAATGACATTTAGTAAAACATTCTTGACACTGTAACGTTTAAAACTTAAAAAAAATTACTGTTCTACCACAAAAATTGACCGAGTTATGACGTTTTGAAAAATCAAGATTTTGCATTATTTCACGAGAGATCGCTTCACCGATGACGTCATGAAATAATGCAAAATTTTGATTTTTCAAAACGTCATAACTCGGTCAATTTTTGTGGTAGAACATTGATTTTTTTTTTTTTAGTTTTGAACGTTACAGTGTCAAGAATGTTTTACTAAATATGATTGATAGGACTGGGGGGCTGTATAAAAATCTAAATTTCATAGCTCTTTCAAAATTTGATTTTTTGAAAAACATTGAATAGACCCAAAATTCCTTTCGTAATTTAGAGATTTTTTCCTAAATGAACTATATGCTTATCTCTAACGGTTAAGAAATTAGCTATTGGTCCACGATAGGAGTGGACGCCCTGTATATAAGTATAAGCGGGGATAAAAAGAACCGAAAAAATTAAGAACGGAGAATTGAGAAACGAAAAAGTGACGAACGGAAAAATGACGAATGGACATTTCTCAAAATCACGGAAATATAATTAACGAAATATTTCAGGACATTTCTCAAAATAACGGAAATATAATTAACGAAACGGAAACACTCCGGCAACTCAGCTGCCGTATATTTTTTCATTATTTTCAGGAAATTTTTTTAACAGTGTACGCACATACATACGTACATACAGACGTCACGAGAAAACTCGTCGTAATTAAGTCGGGGGTGGTTGAAAAGGATTTTTCGGCTGATTATATGTTGGCAGGTACATATGCACGTGCTGACAGGTCGAAAAATCGACTCAACCTTCATTCGGAGGTGGGAAAAATCCAAATTTAGACCCAAATTTAAGTGAATATTTTTTCACGATCACAATACTTAATTTACTACGTAAAAGGAAGTAAAAAAAAACTAGTGAACAAAAGGAAAAAAAAAATTGTCAATATAAAAACATATTAATCCACATTTGTGTGTTATTCCCAAAAATGCTACAAAAAATTCTGAATGAAATTCGATGGAAAGTCGATTGATTAATTGTCATATCTGGAGCACTGATAAGTCGTTATTGTCTATCTCTCCTTTTTGATTTTTGTTCACTCCTGCTCGCGAGTATGTATGCAGCATATGACGAATTCTTCGATGCATCCGAATTTGTTCTATTAGGTGGTTAAGTGGGTTTTACAAAAATGGATGTTCGAATGAAAAGCACAAATATTTCTTGACGTACAACACTACATTTAACAAAACACATAACACAGAGTATCGACGCACCTTCTCGATTCACAACCAAATTCGACTAATTCCAAAAAGTAACAACTTAAGTCCAGCGCCCTTATTAGGTGGGAACTTACAAAAGGATTTTTCCACAGCATATGCAGCACAGGATCATATCGTCATATACACTGCTCAAAATAATTAGGGGAGCACTTGGTTACAAAATTACGCGAAGATGCATATCAATAAGTCACATAAAATGAATCGTCCACAATTTAAAACCTACCAGAAAACGGAAGAAGAAAATTTTATATGAAAATTAAAATTTATGACGTCAAAAACCAGAAAAAGGAGATACGTGCAGAAATCGGGATGTTGCAGAAACATCCATTTTATTACCTAACTGTGAAATTCGATAGCGCAGTAGTTTTTTTTTTTGTAATTTTTTTAGGAGACAAGGTTACTGGAGAATGTTTCAACAACGTGATTTACCGGAATCAATGCCATGGCATGCTATAGGCAGGCCAGAAGCCGGTCAAATACAGCGTAGTGTCGCGGATGATGTTGGAGTCGTCAGAGGTGTTGCAAAGCTGTGGAATCGATTCCAAGAAACAGGAAATGTTAAACGTCGATCAGGGTAAGGTCGGCCACTCGCCACAACAGCAACTGATGACCGGTATATACAGTTAACAGTCCGTTGAAACAGAATAGAGAATGCTACACATCTGCAAAGACAGCTGTTCTTTCTACGAAGTTTGTCCAGCCAAACAGTACGTAATCGACTTCATGAGGGAGGGCTCTATGAACGTAGGCCAATGGTCTGCATTTCCTTGACGCTATGCCACCGTGTAATCCGAAGAAGATGGGTTGCTGAACATCGAGATTGGGAGCAACATGATTGGAGCCAAGTGCTGTTTACAAACGAGTCTCAATTCAGTCTGGAGAGTGACACCGGTGTGTTCTGGTATGGAGGGACAGGGACACGAGAAATAACCCCCCATTCGGTCGTGAAAGGACACAATACAGATGAGCAGGTTGGATGATATGGGGTGGAATCAGCATAGGCGGACATACGAACCTGCATATCATTCGGAATGGCACTTTGACGGGCCGAAGGTATGCAGACGAGATACTGAGACCTCATGTCATCCCTTACGCTAGAACTATTGGAGATTCCTTTGTTTTGTAAGACGATAATGCTCGACTAAAGAGAGCTCATCTGGTGGAGAGCATACTTGAAGCTTAAAAATTAATGCGTATGGAATGGCCAGCGTGCTCTACTGATCTGAATCCAATCAAAAATGTTTGGGCTATGCTCGGACGACGTATTGCTGCGCCACCAAGGTCGCCTGTTACTGTCCGGGACTTGGAGATTGCACTTCTTGAGGAGTGGAACAGTACTCTCCAAAGTCAGATCAATAACCTTATTGCATCCATGCCAAACAGGTGTGCAGAAGTCTTAGCTGTTCAAGGAGACCACATGCATTATTTAAACTCATGCATCATGTCTAAACAGAACCTTTTTTTCACCTTTTACATGTAACCAAATATTACCCTAAATCACCTTTTCATGTTTTTTCCACATTTTTAAAGAATTAAAGACTAATTCCAAAGTTTTTGGGTCTTTTTCTGTATTGCGCATTAATACGCGTGTACTATCCATTGCATACCAATCCGTGGCTGTCTTGCACGTTTTTCTTTACTTTTTTGCTTGCTCCCCTAATTGTTTTGAGCAGTGTATAACATGATATTATTGGGCCGTCTGTCTTTTGATTACAATGGCGGCTCTTTTGGTCATGAAATCCACGAAGTTTTGAAACACTTTTTTCGTTATTTCATGCAGCAAATATCACTTATTGTTTTTTAACCATCATTTCTGCATTTTCGCTAAAAAAAATCAGTTGAGTCTCAAAAATACATTTTGTGGGGTTTATCTTGAAAAAATGACAGATGTCTTAAATTTGCAATGCTTTTGACCAGTAGTGTTGGTAACAAAAAACTCATTTTTGCAAAAATTTGACATTGACACTTATTGCACTAAGCAACAGACATATATTAGTTGGCAGGCTAAAATTATTCTCTTCCCCCTCAAAAAAATATATAATTCCATAACTCATTTCAGACACACTACTAAAACTCTCCTTCCGAAAAAAGCTTAGCGTCTAAATGACGTCGTCACATCTGGAATATACGGAGTAGGGCATCGGGCCAACAAAATACCTATTACGAAGAGAAGCGAGGAAAAACAAATAAAAGTAAATATGCAGCTTGTTGAATTTAAATGAGCATCCTAAAAGAACTTGGGGAAAATGCGATGCATCATTACTTGGAACTTCTGTTTTCCTACATTCTATTACTAAAAGACGATATCTATTTTTAGTTTATAAAGTGTATAAAAGTGAATACAGAGCTAACTGCTAGAGTGTTGCGTTTTATTTCGATTATAATGGGAGAATTTGGGGTTAAATAGCGGGGCAAAGTCAAATGGTAAAATATTTTTCTAAGTTTGTTAGAGGCGCCTACCTAGCAATAATTTAATAATGCAACTAAACTAATAGTTAATCCCAGTAAAAAAAAAGATAACTCCAAAGATCGATGTTTATAATAATACAAGTCCGTTTCATAATTTAAAACTCAGTGTAATATTTTGTGGTTTATCAAAATAAATTTTAGAAGTATAAAATAATAAAGATTTTGTAATCAGCCTTTTGTAAAAAATGACAACCCACTGTAAAAAATGAATGTTGTTCGTACAGTATACATATAATTTTATGATAATAAACTTTAAAAATTGCTAATTTTACAGTAATAAATTTTAAATTTCCAATTTTACAGTAAAAAACCAAAAATTGCTAATTTGGCTCCGATTGTCAAAAATTACATCCACACACCAATTTCATGTTTCTAGGATTTACCGTTTTCCCGGGAAATGAGCTACACACAAGCACTCATTTTCTTAATATGTATGCATTCTAGTAGAAATAGACACTCATTAGAATCAAACCGCTCCATCCCCATACAAAACATCAGAGTCCTATCCAATAACAAATGCATTCCACTCTGCCATCCTCAACATCCACCGGCGCGCGTTATTCTACTCCAAACCAAGAAGCGAACGCGCAGAGGAGACAAGAAATAATTTGGGATTCCACTTACGCCTCTCCAATAAAAGTGAAAAGTTGCGGCACAGCGATGCCTTGCCGCTCGCCAGCATCAGCGCGGAATTTTTCGCTGCATCTACAAAACTGTTTCGCTAGAAGCGGAAGAAGGAGCAAAGAGGAGCGGAGGAAATTGTTTGGCGCCATCCGGGATTAGAGGCGTTTGGACAAGGCTTAGCTAGATCTCGTGGATTGGCCATCTCGAGAAAAGTCGCCTCCATAATCGGTGTGAAATAGATAAGGGTGGTTTTGTTCTTGTTTTGTGAAAGAGGGAAGCCATATTTTTAGGGCTTGTCATGATGAAAACACGTGTCAAACATTTTTTAGGTAGTAAACACCCGATTTTTTACGACATAGGGAAGCACGGACATCACCAGGCGCAGATCCAGAGGAGAGTTCATGGAGTCATGACTCCCCCCCCCCCCTTAGCCGACCAAATCTAGCAAAAAATTGCATTTCGGGGGACTGAAAAACGAAAAAATTGACCAAACACCCCCACTTTCGCACAAAAATTGCGCTTTGACCCCCTTCCCCCATTTCCGAAAATGACCCCACTTAACCAGAAATTGGATCCGCCCTTGGACATCAAGGGTAGTGAAAATCGTGGATAACCGGCAAGAAGGATTAAAATGAGGAGCAAATAAGGAAAAAAAAATATTCTTGTTCAAAAACTTGACTGTATCATCTCTTTTTGTCTTAATGCAACGTACTTATTTGGATCTTATGATTGAAAATTCAAAAGCAAACATTTTCGACATGAATAAACAAGAAGTTCTGTCAAGAACTAAACGAGCCTACTTTCCCGTACATCGACATCGGCAATCTAGCATCTAATCAATATTCTCTTGAATATCTGAAACTGAAAATTATGTCAAACATACCTTTATAACACTTAAAGCTGATTTCTAAAAGAAAAGTATACCCTTCTCATCAGATGATCAGAACACGTAAAAAGTAAATAAACGAGTAAATAAAGTTTTGTCGCACCTTTTAAAGAATGTAACTGCTATAGTTCTTCCGTAGAAAAATTTCACATTCGTTTTCAAATGAAAAAAAAAAAAAAATAAATAAAATAAAAGTACAAAGAACATCAAAACACATTTTATCGAAGAAAGAAAAAAAACCTCGTTCGTTAATAAAATATCTCGAATTTTATTTTTAATCCGTTGCCAGTTGTTAAATATAAGTAAAGAATAAAATGCTCTCGTGAATGAACAATTTTTGTAATCAAAAAAAAAAAAAAAATATATCGTCTGCCAAAAAATAAATAAATAAATAAATAAAAATAATAATAATAAATTAAACAAAAAAAAATGAATAAATAAACAAAAAATCGTCTGCCCAGTCAGTCATTTTTTTCTGAGCCTGCATCTCCGCCATGTTTGCGGAGTCGGAGTCGGAATCAGAGTCCTCACAGAAGATTTTTCAGAAAAGTACTTAACATACATTTTTTATCAAAACTGTTTTATTACAAAGTTAGTTTGAAGGAAATCCGCCTTTAAGTTTAGAATCAACATTCAATTTAAATTTCCTAGTAGGCGCTCATGTTAAAAAATTTTCTGAACGGTTCATCATTGAACGAAAAATGGTTCAAATTGAAATGTGAAATATGGGAACGAGTCTCTCCGAGATCTTTCGAACAAAAAAAGTTTATTCAATTCAGACGGTTCACTTAAAAGTTATTAGGTGGAGAAAGGTTGCTTGAACGGTTCAATGTTGAACGAAAAAATGTTCAAATTGAAAATTTAAATACGGTAATGAAGTATCCTTGCCGATATCTTTCGAACAAAAAAAAGTTTGTTTAAATCGGACTGTTCACTCAAAAGTTATTAGGGGTGAGAGCTTGTTTGAACGGTTCAATGTTGAACGAAAAATTGTTCAAATCAAAAATGTAGATACGGGAATGAAGTATCCTTGAAAAGATCTTTCGAACAAAAAAAAGTTTGTTCAAATCGGACTGTTCATTCAAAAGTTAGTATCGCGGGACCGGTTATTTGAACGGCTCAAAGTTGAACCAAAAATTGTTCAAATCAAAAAATCAAATATGGGAATGAGCTGTACTCGCCGAGATCTTTCCAACAAAAAAAAGTTTGTCCAAATCGGAATGTTCATTCAAAAGTTATTAGGGGGGGGGGGACAGACAGACCGACCGACCGACAGACCGACACACAAATTCCCCATCTCAATACCCTACTTTCAAATTTTTAATTTTTCGATATTCATTTTACCTTTTTATTTTTTTAACTTGGCGATATTTTTTGGACTTGGCGATATTTTTTAGATGCATTAAGCTACTTTTAATCATTTTTTCGTCTTTCTTTTATTTTTAACGGGAAAGTAGGCTAAAAACTAGACTAATGTCACTGATTAAAATTTTGCGGACAATTAAATATTTCGGTCTTCAATTTAAAAACTGTGGCTGGGAAGTAAAGAGCACTAAGTCACAAAACAAAATTGGTCAGAAGTTGAGTTTAAAATTTTGCTTTTTGATGCTTTGTTTTGAAGGATAGTCGTTTATGGGTTTATAAAATGAAAATTTGGCTATCAAAATCTTAGTTCTTTACACCTCTGAATCCAGTACAAAAAGTAGAGTAATATGTGACTTAAATAGTAATTTTGAAAAAAAAAATGGTCACAGTGGTCCTTACCTTTAAGGTACACAAATGATAAGTAAAACGATCAAAATGTATAAAGCAGTAAGTAACCGCCCTCAAACCAGGGCTAGGGCTGAAGCATGCAATACACCACCAACTCGAGTTGTACCGTACCAATGTGCGGTCGCTCGCTGGTGTTCTAATTTCACATTAGATACCAGTTTTTTTTTTTTTTTGTGGCTATCTTTGCTCTGTGAATTGATTTATGCCTCCAACTCGTTTACTTCCTATTCCATGCTGACGAGTTAAAAAAAGCACGAAACTTCAGTCCATGGATGGAATAACTTAGTTGGTGGTATGTATTGCATGATCAAAATGTGTTTCTTTCCCTTTTAAATTTTTAAATGGTTTCGCCACTTTTAAAATTAAAATGCTTAAGCACAGTTTAAGGTACAAGCCGTAGTAAGACTATTTCGCTAGCTTGTTCCTTTTCATATCAACCAACATAAAATAATATTTCTCAAAACTCTTATTGGAAACTTACCCAGAGTATTTCGGGCAAAGAAAGCACTTCTGCCAGGCATCTTCCACCGTTCTTGGCGCGATGCGTTCCTCCCCATTATACCGGTAATAAGCTGTTATATTTTGCATAAGTTTGATTGACATGACTCTGCATTAGAGACATCTGCAGGAAATGGCAACAGAAAAACAGGATTGCTTTGTTTTCTTACAACCCAATCTCGAGAGCTAGCGAAATGGCAGCATCTGTTACTTCCTGTAGTGACCAGGCCTAATCGCGGCAGCACAGAAGGAAACTGCGGTGCATTTGTTTGTTAAACAATTGGCAAACGCCAGAAAAAGCTTTGCTTTTTAAAAAGTTACGCAGTCGTTCCGTGTTTTGCTTTGTTTAGAGCTTCAGAAAAATGCATCTCGAGGTTCATTTAGGCGGTTCCATTAGTTGCACCTTCAAAATTTTTGAGGGTATTTTTTTAACTAATTTTTTTTTGAATCATTTATTAATTTAATTTTTTAAAATAAATTATTTGCTGATTCAATTTAAATTATTCATGAATTTATTTTTGTAATTTAAATTATTCGTTTATTGTTTTTTTTATTTATTTATTTTTGTGTGTGTGTGTGTGCTTGGGATGTCTGGAAGGGGAAAAATCGTTTATATTCTGCGCATAATTAGTACTTTAAAAAAATTAATATAGAAAAAAATAGCTGTAATTAAAAAAATAAATATTTAAATAAATAAATAAAATAAAAAAAGGGGTAAAAATAAAAATCACAAGACGATTGGGAAAATATTTGAGGGGGGGGGGGGAATTTGCGCCATTTCCCCCAGTTTTTTTTAGTTGATTTTAAGTTAGATCGTAGTCTTAGTTGATAGATTAGTACAGTTGAATTCATGCGTAGCACAAGTACCAGTTACATGAGGCAAATCAAAACTAGCTAATAGGTACACTGTTTTTAGTCCAGCTCGTATGCTACGAATTTTTCGTAGCGTATCAGTCAACGTGTTCAAAAATGCGTCTCCTTTCAATAACACTTTTCAGAGTTGAAAGCATGAAATATTTCTAAATTGTGCGATTTCTTTCTCAAATCACATTAAAAATTGAAAAAAAAAAAAAATTAAAACAGGTACCTTAAGAAAAAGAATGATTTTGCTAAACTCCTACAAATTCTCTCCATTTTAATTTCCACCAAGAAACAGTGTCAACATTTCTGTTACGAGTCTCTGTAAAACGGTCTTCCTTACATCAGCTCCAAGCAAGAGGGTGTAATTATTTAATTTAAAACGTTCTTTTACCCGCTTTGAGGCATTTTATGTTTTCTTATCTTTCCCAGGGTCGTCTTTAACCTATGGGAGGCCCTGGGCTCATTAGGATCTTTGAGCCCCTATGACCTTGACAGAGCAACAATTTTGTTAGAATAAAAAAAAGTTTGGTTCCAGATAATAAGTTTGGTTCCAGATTTCTTCTTATTTCTTTAAAGCCATATTAAATGGCAATTTAGTTCATTCAAAACAATATGTCACTCAACAAAATTGGAAAACTAATACAAGCGTCCATTTCCACCTGTGCACTTGATATATGCCTTTTCATGTCATCGGTGGTCAGACAGTACAAAATTCTTACAAAGGAAAAAAATGAATTCACAGAAAATTTAATAAATTTGAGCATACGCTGGGATTTTAAATTGTTGGACCCCAGGCTGGAGTGAAAATCAGGACCAGTTATTGCAGCTTCAAGAATAAAAAATAAATGCCTTCGCATCACGTGAGAATACATACTTGCATTTTTAGCACTCATCCGTGAAAATTCCATACAAAATAAATTAGTTTCCCAGTTTTACATTTTACTCGGGTAAAAACTTTTCAGCAAAAAAATGACTAATTTGTTGGAAACTTTTTTAATGCTTATGTTGTATTTATCGCTACCTGGCAGTTCCAAAATGAGTTCTGAAAAACTTACGACTGGGTCAGCACAATTTTTTTTTCGAACAAGAAAATTTAATCAGCGGCGGAGGAAACTTGATGGAAACACCACTCAAAATAAGGAAAAAAGTATTGCAGTTAATTCACGGCACTTACCCAGTTCCAGAATTCGCGCCGTTTTAAGAAATCGTGATTCGACAGAACGCAACTTCCCTCGCGTTCTGCAGTTACGGTCGAAGTGAAAAGAACCGAGATAGCAGAAAAGTAGGAATGACAAACGACTGAGAAAAATGAGGCAATTCGGCGAAGTACGAAATTTTTCAGCGTTGACTAGAAGCTGCGTGATGAAGGTATTTTATTTTTATTTAGATTTTTTACTTTTCTGACGCATGCACCTCTAAACAGAAGCGTACACCACGAAAAAAATTTCCATGAATCAGTCCATTACTTGGGCCAGGGAAGAAAGAGTATTTATTTTTCTTTTTTAAACGTACGGAAGCATATCTTTGAAAGCGAAAACTTTGAATGCTGGTGAAAATAAATATCAGGATGATTTTTAAAAATATATCTAAGGATAAAGCTGTGTTATCCTAAGGAGCGCCTATAATAAAACCGTGAAGAGATGGCACTTGTGAAAACGAGTCCATTCCTTAAAATAGGTAGAGAAGGAAGATATTGACGTGTGCCATGTTTGTGAGGTTAACGACATTTTGGCGATGTGACATTCTTTATAAATGATGAAATAATTCTTTGACCGTGTGAGGCCGAAAAAAAGGCAACATTCGTAGCAAACCATTCTAAATTTATCGTCTGCAACATTTCTTTTTCTACATTGTAATTTTTACAGTATAAATTGCCGTAAATATCTTAAGGCAAGTGAAACACGGACGATCGCAACTCAATAATGCAATCGAAAATTCCCAAATTTGGATTCAAGTGAAACGAATTCACTTGAATTTGACTTCCAGTAGCGATTACAATTTTGGTTTATTGCGATCGCCTCGAAGCGATTGCAACGGTGTTTCACTTGAATTCGGCCCTAAGTGAGATTATGAATTTTCAATTTATCGTTTGCTGGTTAAAATGTGTTGATGTTTATTGTTATTATTATTATTATGAAGAATAACGTACGCAATTTCGGTGACTAACACTTAAAAGTTAAAAAAAAAATTGATTTTTTTTTAAGGGCTCCACACACATAGATTTTTGCTATGTGATTATTTAATATTGGAATGCCATTTTGTTAACATTCTTTATTACAAGTCTACTCTCGCTAATTTTTAATTAAAATGAACAATCGGAGGAGTTGCAGTCTTTGACCAATGGCAGTTCGAAGAGGTAAAACCAAGGTCCACCCACTTTCTTAGAATATGACCTGTCCAATAAGACATCTGCCTCGATATCACAAAACCAAAATAATTACTTCTTTGGCGAATTTCTTACATTGGGTGGAGTATTCAAGCTACGCTAGAACCAATAACACATTTGCGAATCGGTTCTTTAGTTTTCCTCTACTTATCACCCGTTCAGAAAAATGAACAATTCTAAAAAAAGTGAAATCTTTTCAAAGCCAGACTTTACTCTAAAGAAGCACAAACTGGTTCTCTCTGGTAAATTACGGACATGTATAAAGAGTATGCAAATATAATACATTAAAACGAATAATGAGCAATCAATTCTTTGTATTAAAATAGAAAGTGATATTAAATTTATTCGCATTCTCTAACTAATAAAGAATTGTATTTAGCTCTGCCAAATTCAAAAAGACAGTTTCATCAGCTCTAACTTGTTATCAAATTATTGTTGTCCTTTGCGACCTTTGAAACAATTTAGAGTAGCATACTGTGCAAATTAAAAAATAAAGCCTAAGGAACGCCTATAATAAAACCGTGAAGAGATGGCACTTGTCGATGAGAAAACGAGTCCATTCCTTAAAATACAGCGCGTCTCGAAATGATAGGTTCACCCTTAATTTTCTAAATTTCGACTGTTAATTAAGAATAAGAATCACTTTTTTTGCTCGTGATTATATATCTGTAATTGTTATAACTATGTTTGATGAAATTTCTTAAAAATAAATCATTTCTTCTTATTTGATGCAAATTTTCATTTTCAGACCGTTTCAAAAAGATAGGTCCACCTTCAGAAATATTGCCCCAACCACATAAATTTCCAAAAATTTGCATAAGTATCGTTGCCTAGTATTGCTACGGGATTATGCTTGCTGCTGTGGAGGTATTTAAACAGATTTGAGCAGCACTTTGTAGTTAAACAAAACGGGTTGTCATTGCAGTCTTTCGCTGGTTGAGCAGGCGAAAATTGATGCATTTAAACAGTCTGGAAAATCGAATAGAGAAATAGGTAAGCTTTTAAACAGATCGCAAAGTGTTGCAAACAATTTTTTGCTATTTAGAAATGCTTATAGCAGTAAAAAATCATCTGACCGCCCATCAAAAGTGACACCCCGACAAGGAAGCACTATCGTAAGGGACCTAAAAACTGGAAATAATGGGCATATCCACTTTGGCCACACAACTAAACCCTTCAGTATCAAAATCTACTGTCCACAGAGCGGTAAAGAAGTTTGGCAGTTTAGTTTACTTGAAGAGAAAAGCGGCTCCGAAATTGACTAAAAAGCACAAAGAAAAGAGATTGAAATTTGCGCAGGAAGTGATGTCCTGGAAACAAGATAGGCATCGTGTGATATTGAGTGATAAAAAGGAATTAAACCTGGATGGTCCAGATGGTTGGCATTATTACTGGCACGATCTGCGTAACGATAGACAGATATTCTCGAAGAGGCAAGCTGATGGTGGTTCCGTTATGGCTTGTGCCCGATTCAGAGGGACAGGAAAAACTGATATAGCATTTGTAGACAATGGTTTGAATGCTGCTGGCTATAACAAGCTGTTTGAACAATATTTTATTCCACAATCAGAACCTATTGGGGGCCCATTCCTCTTGTTCCAACCAGACAATGCTCCTCTGAACTCAGTAAAGTCCACTTTTGAATGATTTCTGGATAATGTTGTACATATTATCTATTATCCACCTTACAGCCCCGACTTGAATCCAGTAGAAAACATGTGGGGTATACTCGCAGTGAGCGGTGTAAGCAGGCGGAAGACAGTACAGCAGTACTGCAGACTTAAAAAGGGCTATTTCCTCCGAATGGTCAAAAATCGGGACAAATTGTTTGCAAAAACTTGTAGAAACCATGCCAAATATGATTTATGAGCTTATTCAGAAAAAAAAAATCAGAAACATTTCTTATTAATTCAACATTTATTTGATGCTTGGTTCAGTGGACCTATCTTTTTGAAACAGCTGTTTCATCTAGTTTTTGTTTTCCTCATTATTCCTATTATTTGTAAATTACACTGAAGTGACAAAAGTCATGGGATACCTCTTAATATCGTGTCGGCCCTCCTTTTGCCCGGCGAAGTGCAACAACTCGACGTGGCATGGACTCAACAAGTCGTTGGAAGTCTTCTGCAGGAATATTTGAGCCATGCTGTCTCGATAGACGTCCATAATTGTGAAAGCGTTGATGGGGCAGGATTTTGGGCACGAACAGACCTCTCGATGG
Source organism: Uloborus plumipes (assembly GCA_038373865.1). Lineage (NCBI taxonomy): Eukaryota > Metazoa > Arthropoda > Arachnida > Araneae > Uloboridae > Uloborus > Uloborus plumipes. Next base: position 1,085 of record JAXGGA010003717.1, on the reverse strand, counting down.
TGTCCCATAAATGCTCAATGGGGTTCATGTCGGGCGATCTAGGTGGCCAAATCATTCGTTGGAATTGTCCAGAATTTTCTTCAAACCAATTGCGAACAGTTGTGGCCCGGTGACATGGCGCATTGTCATCCATAAAAATCCCATCGTTGTTTGGGTACATGAAGTCCATGAATGGCTGCAAGTGATCTCCAAGTAGCTGCACATAAGCATTTCCAGTCAATGTTCGGTCCAGTCGCACTAGGGGACCAAGTCCATGCCATGAAAAAACAGCCCACACCATTACGGAGCCACCACCAGCTTGAACAGTGCCTTGCTGACAGTTTGGGTCCATGGCTTCGTGGGGTCTGCGCCACACTCGAACCCTACCATCGGCTCTTACCAGCTGAAATCGTGACTCATCGGACCAGGCCACGGTTTTCCATTCATCTAGGGACCAACTGATATGCTCACGTGCCCACGAGAGTCGCTGCAAGCGATGTCGTTCTGTCAGTAAAGGCACTCGAGTCGGTCTTCTGCTGGAATAGCCCAAGAAATCCAAATTTCTCCGCACAGTTCTAGCAGACACGTCCATTGTACGTCCCACATTGATTTCTACGGTGATTTGACGCAGTGTTGCTTGTCTGTTAGAATTTACGACTCTTTGCAGACGTCGCCGGTCTCGATCTTTAAGTGCAGGCGGTCGACCACTGCGCTGTCCATGGTGGGATGTTATGCCTGAAATTTCATACTCTCGGCACACTCTTGACACAGTGGATCTGGGAATGTTGAATTCTCTAACGATTTCCGAAATGGCATGACCCATGCGTCTAGCTCCAACTAACATTCCGCGTTCAAAGTCTGTTAATTCACGTCGTGCGGTCATCATCACGTTAAAACCTCTTCACATGAATAACTTGAACAGAAATGAAAGCTCTGTAAAAGCACTGCGCATTTATACCTGTTCTATGCGATGCTACTGCCATCTGAAAATTTGCATATTGCTATCCCATGACTTTTGTCACTTCAGTGTATTTATGAGCTATTTTACATTGAATGAAGTAATGTAGTTTATAAAATAGTACTTTGTACACAATACAACCTTTTTT